>JAVTVY010010148.1:0-43229 GCA_036873755.1 Hanleya hanleyi
AGAAATCGGTATGGTGAAGGACTAATTTCAATCTATGTTAATTTTTTCCAATATAGCATGTTAAATACACATTTTTGACTGAACCTTAAAATCTCACTGAAATCCGAGATATTTCTTCGATTTTCTCATTCATACAAAAAAAGCCTTCATTTAAGGATTGACTGTGATTTTTTTTACGTTCATTGGGGTATGAACTTAAAAACCGCTGTGCAAACTTTGTATGATCCGCGAGCCTTCATTTAAGGATTGACTGTGATTTTTTTTACGTTCATTGGGGTATGAACTTAAAAACTGCTGTGCAAACTTTGTATGATCCGCGTATGAACTTAAAAACCGCTGTGCAAACTACGCGGATCATACAAAGTTTGCACAGCGGTTTTTAAGTTCATACCCCAATGAACGTAAAAAAAATCACAGTCAATCCTTATAATTAAATTAATCAAGCAAAACTAATCCAATAAGAGAAGAAATTAAATGTGAAACGAACGAATTCTTCCGTTTAATTCTTGTAACAGTACAAAAGACTGCGCGTATAAACACAGTCAACAAAGTTCGTAACTCCTAGCAACGTCTCAGTGCACGCGCACCTCACTCGGTCGGCCTAGCGCGGTTCAAACAGTTTTCAGTTTGACAGTTTGTTGCACATTGTTTATGGAGCCATTGGAGGGAAACTTCTCAGTCAGGGATACTTATGAAACACACAAGAAATTCTGCGAAGGAAGAATGAGATATGAAACCATGCAGAAGAGGAGAAATTGCTCGAGTTGAGTTGGCCTTGCCGGGAATATTCCATTCAGAGCCGACTGATCAGCCGACTGGGCGATGAATTTTCTTGCTGTTTTACCGCGCCCCGGCTAGGCATACGAAGGACGATTTCACTGATCAATGTGTTGTTCTGAGCTGGGGAACATTCTCTGTCGCAGTTTATAACGGAACTTTCTTCCTTTCGGTATCCGCTCAGATCAATAATGTGACGAAACTCTGCATCGAGGGAGTGTGCTGTGTTGTGTTTGAACGGACGCATGAATTTGTGTGATATCAGACAGGAAACGTGAAAATTGATATTCTTTCACAGATTTCGAAGTGTATACAGTTCTGGTGAACTGATTGTAGCCTTTATGAACAGCGATTGAGCGATGATGTTGCACTCGTAGGCCACCTAGCAGGTTTTGTGGAATCAACATTATGTACCCCCCCCTCCCCCCCTTGACTGGAGGGATTTTATCGGACATCTGCAGTACGGAACGATATTTGTTGCATACATCCGCTTATCGTGGCAGTCCGTATCAATTTTTGTTTTTGGTTTCGTGAGAGAGGACGACATATTCCCTTTGATTTCCATCAGTGCAAAACACGCACCACAACAGTGAAAGCCGGTGGATGAAATTCCACTCCACGGGAACGGTAATGAATGAATGGAATATCTTACCAAACTCTCAGGTGGGATGTGGGTTTCAGGAGTTCACCGGGTGTGATAATTTCTGTATAATGATTTATGATAAAAGTGGGTAAGCGAAAACATAATGTCAAGATCTCGTTCAAGGTCACGGAGATGTTCATTTATTGCTAATCAGCTGATTTCCAGGACAGACAGACATTATCTCGGCTCTTTTCTCTTCGAAATTCTAATTTTACAAACAATTTTCTCAATACAAATAAATATTTAAATTGACTCTTTCCAGTTGGTTTTAGAGTTTTCTGTTGGCCTTATTTGAGCAATATTATGCACTAAAATCTGAATCGATTTATACTATACGTCCAGTGATCCAGTGCTATTTTTAGCAAAAAAAGTAGTGCAGTTGTGGGCGTGGCATATCATATTTTTAGATTCATTGAAGTATGAACCGAAAAATTTAGTACTAATCAGCCAATCAAATCGCTGGATTTACGAACAATACGGGGGGAATTTAATTATTAAAAAAGGTCAAAATATTTGATGTTTTGCATACGTTATTTTTTTAGGTAGTACTTAATAGTAGCAACAGTATAAGACTGTTACTCGGGGGTTTTAGCCTCAACTTTTCTGAGTGTTAAATGTAACGAAATCCCTTAGTAGAGATCACAAAAATAATATTAATTCTCAATCTTATTTGTGAGTTTATTTATTTGCATTTCCAGGAAATCCAATGCCATTGTCAACCGGTTTTAGCTGAAAGGAACCCTACTAGGCCTGGTGGGTTGGGGTGGCGGGCTAAATCCCCCCCCCCCTTCCCCCTTCTACCAAACTTTCTGCGCTATCTCCCAAACGACAAATATGGAAAGATGAAACTCCGTGACTTTATAGTTTATCATATCGGGGTGATTTTGAGCCTATATGCATAACCGCCGAGCAGCGGGGCGTCAAGATGGCGTCCACGTGGGATACCAGAAAAGTGATGTTTTCGTCATTTCTCTTCAATATTTCTGCTTTTCCGCCATGAAAAGTGGACAAGAACAATTTTATTTCACCAAACATTAATATTTACTAATTTATCATGCATTTTTGCGAAGAAATTGCATAAATAAAAAAATCGAAAAATCTGACCGAAAAATCGTCCAAAAAGTGTCGTTGTTGAAAATGACGCAACTGTGACATCATCCAAGCTGCTATCTTGGATTGTTTTACTTTTTCTGGTAGAGCTTGACTCCAGGGTACAGTGTGGTAAGTTTCAGCTCCCTAGCTCAACGGGTAAGAAAAATAATAATAGGGAGGGGGGAGGGGGCGCAAACTCATGGCCTGCATGACAGTTCCGAAAAATCCCAAGTCAGATAGGGTTAAAGTATGATATGATTATATAGACCGGACGTTGAGAACCATGGGCTTCTTGAACAATTCAGTTAAAAAACGCATCGATGAGTCACTCTAAAAGTTTTCTTCAAATGCCCGATGACTTGTTGTAAGTATTAAATGTCACCATCAACAACGAATACTAGAAAATAATAAAAATAATAAAAATTGGGCCATGGGAAGTAAGTTATTGGGTGAAACATTGGGTAAATGTGACGTAGATAAATTACCCACATGCAAGTCATGAAATGCAGTTCTCCTTCACGAACAAACGAACGCGAAACAGGACTAACAAACAAATATGTATACCACAGTTGGCCGCGTTTTAATAAATTGAAGAAAGCTGAAAATTCTTATATGAATTTTGTTGAGAATTAAACTCACAGAATCGCGAAACCTAACAGCGCATCAGCAGTCACCTTATATGTATAGTCTCCGCCGGGAGAAACGAGAAAACCATAAAAGAGAACGAGAAAACCTCAAACTACTACGAGTCTCTCTCTGACGAGATGGAGGAAGATTGTGGCTCGGAGGATGAAGATGTTAGTGATAGTGAGGTTTGCGATGGTGTAGAAGTCGAGTCAGATGATCAGAAGTCAGGTGATCAGAAGTCTGCTTCTGATCAGACTGAAAGTGTTGACAACACATTGTCTCTGGGAGATGTTACCTCATCTGAATGGAAGAGCGCGTACTGGTCGTGTGTCGGGTCATTAATCCTTTTCACTCTGGTGCAGATGTAAACTTTACACCAGATGAGGAAATAATGAATGAATTCCCAGAGGAAGAAAGTAATCAATAGTCTTGCAGTAATAATCAACAGTCTTGTAGTCAAAAAACTACCCCGTGTCAGGAAAAGGAGAAAAAAAAAGAGATATCGAAACCGGCAAAGAGCCTAAACTAGTCGATACTACCTCCACTCCGATTCTGTCGATTCAACTATGCTCTCTGTTGAAGAGTATGTTGATTGTAATCAACGACATTGAAAGGCGAGACTTCCTTGAACCAAAGGTCGAAGGACTTGTTGGGACAAGAGAGAGAGAAAGATGTTTATAAGAGGAAAAGTTAAAAAGAAGAGAGAGAACAAATGAAAAATAAAAAGAAAGGTCAACAAGTATTACCCAAAATAAAACGTTCATAATGGCTAAGTTAACCTTATATCTTGGCTTCATAATGGCTAAGTTAGCCTTATATCTTGGCTTGAGCAGTTTTGTATTTTATTTCTTTATACAGACTAAAAATGGCTCAGTCACCAACTATCATTCAGTGGAATTGCAGAGGAGTTTAGCCAAATTTTAATGAATTCCAATTATTAACTCAAGATTATGAACAATCAGCTTTTTGGTCTCAACGAGACCTTTCTGAGGAAAGCAGATAAAGATAAATTTCGCCAATACACACCTTATCATTTCTACGCTTTAGACGAAAATGGAAAAGCTACAGGCGGATGTTCAATATTGGTTAAAATGGGTGTTTTACACAGTCCTGTTCATTTAGTGACAGATTTACAAGCTGTATCAGTTCGTATTACCTTGAATTCTGTTTTCACATTATGCACAGTGTACATACCTTCTTCTGGTAATCTCCGGCTTAGTGAACTTCAAGATCTTTACGATCAGCTCCCGAAACCTTGTTTAATGATGGGTGATTTTAACGGTCGTAATATCCTCTGGGATAATGAAGACAATTGTAAAGATAAAATTCTTGAAAATTTTATATCAAATAATTCTTTGTGTATTTTTAATGATGGTTCTTATACACATTTGTCCTCAGCTCATGGAACCTATTCAGCATTAGATCTATCACTTTGCGTCCTTCCTATTCTTGAGGAATTTTCTTGGTCAGTTCATGATGACCATTGTCATCACTTTCCCACTGTCCTAAAAGCTGTTCATTCAGCTGATGACCCTCATTCCACATGGTTTAATTTCAAGAAAGCCAACTGGCCCGAGATTGAAAAGCTTTGTTCACAAAAAACTACAAGCAGCCTCCTTCGCTGATGTTCCAGATTCTATACAGTTATTCTCAGATAAGCTGATAGAAATTGCCAACCAAACCATTTCCAACATCTTCGAGAGTTGCACATATTAAGAAACCTTGGTTTAATGATGACTGCAAAGAAGCAAGAAAATGTAGGAAGAAGGCTGAACGATATTTCCGCCGACATCCTAATCCCGAAAATTGGAAAAATCTCAGAGTTACAAGAGCTAGAGCTCGTAGAACCATGAAACAAAATAAACGTGATTCTTGGAAAAATTGTGTTTCTAAGATCAATACGCATACTCCTATGACAAAAGTTTGGAATATGATCTAAAGAATGAAAGCTCCAAGTCCAAGATGTTCATCAAGATGTCCAAGATGTTCATCATCTCAACGATGGAAACCAGGTGATTACTGACAGAGTAGAAATTGCAAATAAATTAGGCGAAACAGTTGCCCAAAACTCTTCGTCAGAAAATTATTGACCTAAATTTCAAAGTTTCCAAAAAAGAGAAGAGAAAAATGAAATTAAGTTCCCCTCCGATAACCATGAATGCTATAAATCTATTTTTACAATTGAAGAATTTCATGCTTCTCTCACGAAAGCTAACGATAATACAGACCCTGATAATTATCGTCCGATTTCACTGGCTAGCTGTGTCTGCAAAACATTGGAAAACATGATAAATGATCGTCTTGTTTGGTACCTGGAAACTGAAAAGAAACTTACTGATATTCAAGCTGGTTTCCGCAACCTGAATTGAATCCTAATCCGTTCTTATTTATTCGGCACAGTGGCCATTTACGGCTCTTCTTCCTGACAAAAACACAGCAGGGCCGCCATTTTTTTTTCTAGCGTCGGGATCCCTCGTGTTACTTTGCCATGTTACAAATTTTGAGGACTCCCGATTGCCACTTAGTCCGGGAAATCAGCGCGACTGTTCCCATGAGTTTTCGAACTGTAAACATTTCATTTTCTTCGACAGATTTAGGGAACAAAAAAAAAATATATATATACATTTTTTTTTAAAGTTTTGAGTCTCGGATATACACCTTTTTAATTTAAGCCCAGCTGTGAAGGGGAGTGGTTCATTGAGTTCTATGATATGATAATTAAGCCCTCTTCTTTGCCAGTGTTTGGTATAACACTTTCTAGCCAAATGCACAGATATCAGGACTTAATACCATGTTGCTGGTTTTAAAATGTGGATGTTGACTGTCACTGTAATATTAAGAAGCTCCAAAGAAGCAAAACTGCTGGATCTATATTAGATCTAAGTAATGTGTTCATACATTCCATATGAATGAGTCACTGGCAATACCACACTACTGAATATGCAAATGAGTCCTGCACTACACTGAATGAACCAATGGCAGACATACAACTTTACTATGGAGCTCTTGATAGGCTACATGCCAGTAAGAGTATGTAAATCAGTATGAAAGTAGGCCTAATGTATGCATACTTGGAGATCCCTTTTTAGAAGACTGGAAAATGGTAGAAAAATAAAAAAAAATGTAAAAAAATAATTAATGACCGGTTAGACCTGAAAGTTTCAAAGGCAAAAGTAAAACATAAAAGGATCATAACTTGTAAGTTTCAAGAACTTCCTTGCAATAGTTGTCGAGATACGGCTCGGACAGACGGACAGACACACTGCCAGGGCCACAACAATACTCCTGAGCCCGTAGGGCTGAGGAGTAAAAAAACGGTTGGTTATACTCATCTGAACAGTCATAAGCGTTTCGACCAGGCCATAATTAGACGATGTAGGATCGGTCACACACGATTAACTCATGAATATTTACAAAAACAGGAGCCGATTCCAAGGTGTATACCTTGCCATGAAAATCTCACGGTGAAACATATTCTCATAGACTGCACAGATTTTAAGATTGTAAGAGATACTTTTTATCGAGCAGCTATGCTGGAAGATCTTTTTAGCAGAGTGAAAGTGGATTGTATTTTAAATTATTTGAGAGAGATTGGTTTGTTATACAAATTTTAATGTTTGTACCTGTTTTAACGCATTAGTTTACCGAGTTTTTGACTTGATTACTTAGAATTTTGTTTGATCGCCGCCATATAGCTGAAATATTGCTGAATGCGACGTTAAACCTTAATTCTCTCTCCCGTTGTTGTTTCTTCCCCAACGGATTAGGAACATTCAGTTTCAATGTGTGCCACTGCCAACAATGATTGGAAAGACTGAGGCCAGCCAGCCTTTAACACGATCTGTAACTGTTTAATACCCGGTTCCTACGCGATAAGCCTTACATCCGAAGCATCTACAAAACCTGGTAACATACTAAATGAGGACACGGGGAGATTCAACCAAAAGAAATTGGTTTCTTGCAATTCCACTGGTTTTGAAACGCCAATTATCAGTCCGTAACATGAAGAAGCGTCACTGGTTATGTAACTTATTTGGCATTTTGGAGGCTACACAGAGGAAGCCCCAACGGAACGGAAGAGTGTCTAGCCATAACGTGATATCCGGAGTCGAGCATGCAGCGTTGATTCTTTTTTATCTTTTTGGCGCTGAGCACGAAACTGGATGGAATTATGACGGTGTGCCAGAATCGGTGGTCCCTAACGGTTAGTGTCCGGTCTCCTATAATTCTACCTCTGATATCCAAGTGACGCTTTTCAGATGGAAGTGTTCGTGTTCTGTTGATTCATAGTTATCAGATACCGTCTGGGGGGCCACCGTTATCAGATACCGCCTGGGGACCACCGTTATCAGATACCGTCTGGGGGACCACCGTTATCAGATACCGTCTGGGGGGCCACCGTTATCAGATACCGTCTGGGGGGCCACCGTTATCAGATACCGTCTGGGGGGCCACCGTTATCAAGATTCAAGATTCAAGATTTTATTGTACGAACACCAGATATGGCAGAGTACAAGAGTAAATAAAATCAGTAGAACAGTAAAATACTGAAATGCAAAACAGAAGCACATGTAATCTATATACATGAACGCGTATATCTGAACGTGAATATAGCTTTGGTAAAGAACAGTCACTAGCTATCATTTCTGTACCATTTCAGGAGTGTTGAACACACTGTATTAATTATTGTTGGACTATCACGGCATGACATTATGAAAATAAATTTATCAGCTGTTGTTAATTTCATGAAAGCCGGATATTCTCTTACCACATACTGAAATAGTACATATCGACTATCTGCAAATTTTTTGCAGGACATTACAAAATCAGATACCGTCTGGGGGACCACCGTTATCAGATACCGTCTGGGGGACCACCGTTATCAGATACCGTCTGGGGGGGCCACCGTTATCAGATACCGCCTGGGGACCACCGTTATCAGATACCGTCTGGGGGGCCACCGTTATCAGATACCGTCTGGGGGACCACTGTTATCAGATACCGTCTGGGGGACCACCGTTATCAGATACCGTCTGGAGGGCCACCGCTATCAGATACCGTCTGGAGGACCACCGTTATCAGATTAAATATAACCGACATAGATAACATTCATTATTCCTCACTTAAAACATCATTAGATACATATGTGAATTCATGTTTTGATCTATCGCTTCGTGACCATACGCAATCAAATGGATCCAGGAGTAAGTTGAGAACTTACAGATTGTTCAAATCCAATATTGAGTTTGAACCCTACCTATCATTGTGTAGACAATCTCCAGCTCGATAGTTCTTCTCAAAATTACGTCTCAGCGACCACAGACTAGCAATTGAGACCGGAAGGCATACTAGACCTATTACTCCTGTCGAACAACGGCTATGTAATACATGTAATATTGTTGAAGATGAAATGCATTTTGTAATGTCCTGCAAAAAAATTGCAGATAGTCGATATGTACTATTTCAGTATGTGGTAAGAGAATATCCGGCTTTCATGAAATTAACAACTGCTGATAAATTTATTTTCATAATGTCATGCCGTGATAGTCCAGTAATAATTAATACAGTGTGTTCAACACTCCTGAAATGGTACAGAAATGATAGCTAGTGACTGTTCTCTACCAAAGCTATATTCACGTTCACATGTATATAGATAACATATGCTTCTGTTTTGCATTTCAGTATTTTACTGTTCTACTGATTTTATTTACTCTTGTACTCTGCCATATCTGGTGTTCGTACAATAAAATCTTGAATCTTGATACCGTCTGGGGACCACCGTTATCAGATACCGTCTGGGGGACCACCGTTATCAGATACCGTATTGTGACCACCGTTATCGGATATCGTCTGGGGGACCAGCGTTATCACAAAGCGTCTAGGGGACCACGTTTATCAGATATCGTCTGGGAGACAACCGTTATCAGATACCGTCTGGGACCACCGTTATCAAATACCGTCTGGGGGGCCACCGTTATCAGATACCGGCTAGGGGACCACCGTTATCAGATACTGTCTGGGGACCACCGTTATCAGATACCGGCTAGGGGACCACCGTTATCCGATATCGTCTGGGGACCACCGTTATCAGGTACCGTCTGGGGGACCACCGTTATCAGATACCGTCTGGGGACCACCGTTATCAGATACCGTCTGGGGGCCACCGTTTCTCTTACAGTTGTATTCACGCACACAAACTCACGCAGACAAACTCAAACGATACGGTCTTTGCCAGCAGGTATGGAATGCGCGTTCATGACAACGTTGGTATAATGAAAACATCCAACGCCTCTATTCCAATACGGTCAGGTGGACTGGAGTAGCTTGATGGAGAACATATTTGATACTGATAATAATAGTAATAACAGGATTTTGACGGGACGTTATTCTTTTGTTATCGGCCCTCCATCAATTATAACAGCCCGCCATAGTCATTCGTGACCGATAAAATAACGCCCTATAAAATCATGTTGTTGTTATATTATCTTCATCTCGTGAAAGGTTGCTGTATTACATGGCATATGAATTTTTGAAGATTACCAGGAAATATTGTCTGACCCGGAGACATGTATTCGTCTGGGTTTCTTGTAGGCCTATTATAGACAGACAAACCCATTATGCTGGAAAAATTGATTGAGTTGAAATTCATTTTTCAACTTCCTATTCTAACATTCACGATACAGAAAATGGCTCCGATGATTAACGAATCATTCACGATATGGAAACTTTGGAATTGGAATATTTTAGGCATAAAAAAGCCCTGGGATTCATAATTGAAATAACATTGTTATGAATACCATAAATTTGGAAACTGATGCGAATACCGCCAGGTTTGTTTTCGGGATAACGAATCACTATCATAATGATCAATATTTAAAGCGGAATACCATACGAAATAGAAACTTAGGCACAACACTGTATACTTAACATCAGGAATTATCATGTGGGTTGTCCAGGAAAATTTCCGTATCCCACTATCGAAGGAATCGTCCGTTCGTCTCATTTGGTAGAAATATCATGTAATGGCGCATTGTGAGTGTAGGGTTTCGGAGGGCGGGTGTTGGGGGTGAGGCGTTTGCATGAATTGGTGGGGTGGAGGAGGGGAGGCCCGGTAATGCAACCAACCCGAGGTTAATGAGCTCGTAAATCATCTAAAAGTTAGGAAATGGAAATTCCACAAATGCTATATTTGAAAACGTATAGAATCGAGATAATATTTGGCGTCTGACGGTTCAGGCAATGAACACAATATAATCCCAATATATAGTTTAGCTATTGTTTAGAAAGCAGAGAATGACCTTATTTTTGTACAAAGTTTCCATTTAGATAAGGCTGATGGGGGCCTCAGGCCTTTTCTTCCTTCACTATATCAAGCCAGAAATTGTTCCCAGTAACTCCTCTTATTTCGTGAAATGGATTCCGTGTATGTTGAAAATAAGACTACTTAAAACGGGTTCATTTGAGCAAATTATCCGGGTCAGAGGATAATGTGGCATCGCTAGTTTACCAAAGGGAATACAACCTGAGCGACCGCTTGTAATTGCTCGCAACTCGCCTGAGGTACAATTTTAGTAACTATTATTAACTCGCACACGCATGACTTTGACAATCGTAGGGGTGGGCATACCTCAAAGGTGTAAATTAATGGAACCTCAATGGTCTAAATTGATGGAAGAGTAATGTGTCGGAATATGTTTACAAATTGACACCTTACACTGTCAGTTGGTGCAGTCTTTTTGCATCAGTATTTTCATTCCACTCGTTCTCTTGACGTTCTCTTGATGCAAGGAATCAAAAAGTTATAGAAATACCGAAAGGCTTGTCATCCTTACAGGCAGACGAAAATAATTATTTCCCCCATATCGCTTGATGTTAAATGACATTAGAAGAAACCAACTTTACTGGAACCAGAATAATAATTCTCGCACATTGTTTTCAATCACTACAGGTCGGTTATCAGCTAGACTGTATGAAAATACGGTGTCAACCAGTACCGATTTTACTGAAGCAATGCCGAAAGGGGTGCCCGATTTTACTACTTCCGAGATTAAGAACATTCTGAAATTCCACTGGCCAGTCCGTGTGAATTATTCGAAGGAATTGCGTGAAATGGACAAACAAGATTTTATACCAGCACTTTATCTGAATATCGAACAATCGCATACAAACGATATGGCGTGTAATTTTAACGATTGACGGACGACTGATATTGAGGGTGACCTCTCACGTGATGGGCTCAGTTCCTCACCCTATAAAGGTGATGAGGGTAGTTGATCACATTTTACTGGTTACAGGGACATTACCCTTTTAAGGTGATACAAGTTTCACTCATTACAAGTTTCACTCGTTGCTTATCACCCTCATCACTAGTTGAAGGTGATGATGGAAAACGAGTGATGGCTCTGATTGATTATCCATTTTTGATGATGCTCTTATCACCATTTTTTGTGAGGGCTATGAACTTTGTTCTGGTTGCCGTCTCGGGGTTTCTTTGTTTGGAACCTAGATATAAGTGATACATGTTATATATATGTTTTATCTTTAATGTTTCTACAGGATTGTGCAGTGCTACAATCCACGCCGTGGCCTTGAGACTAGATAGGTTCTCCGACATACTCAGCTGACAAGGAACTAAAGATTCTCGGAACTTGTGCGTGATCATTAGTTTCGTAGAAATGGGCCCTCTGTAAAATTATGGGTGTCTACTAGATTTAACTGCCTAGAAACTGCCTTATTTACACTAAATCAAAGTCCAAAAATGAGTTTAACTAGCTCTGTCTCATCTGGTTGAATTTGAGAGACCCTGTAAAGGTTTTGTGTCACATTCTGTTTGGCTTTTTAACAGATCCTTCAGACGAGTTCCATCGTCTTTGTTTGATATCAATGCCCCTCTTACAGTTTCCTCTACCTGTGAAAAGTAACAAGGAGGGATTTTCATAAAAATTGATTTGCTGTAGACATTGTCAGATTGGAGAGGTTATGTTCGGACCACTTTCCTTTAGCGCTATACAATTGCTTTTATACGGTAGCTAGGCGGTTATTATGTGAAGCTGCCAGAGGCCTACTGTAACAACTGCCATAAAGGGGCTAGACCGGTAGTGTGTTGTTGCTGTGATGATTTTGCTGAAAAGTGTGATGTTGAAACGAATAATTATCAATCTGAATCTTCATAGATTTGTAATATACAAACTTGATCAATGTTTGAATAAAACTGTTTAAAATTATATCCGAACTTTGCCAATTTTTGGTACACAAGAACTCGGGTTTGACCAAAAAATATCTTGAGAGAGAGATAAAAATTGCTTCTCATAATCACCTGATATAATTCTCAGGCTTGAATTTCTGCCCAAAGCTTATTGATCTTATCACCTTGCAATATTCCATGTCAATTAGTATAATTTTTTTGTCAAATCTGCATATTTTGAAAACAATGACAAATAAGACGCCATTCGTGGTCCTAAAATAGCCTTACACCGCTGAACCGGCACGGGCTCGAACCTAGCTGGTCCATCTGTGAAAGTTTGTCAGTTACTTGTCGACGAGCGGTGGTTCTTTCTGGGTACTCCGGCTTCCTCCACCAACCAAACTGACTGTCACCATATGAGTGAAACAAACTTGAGTGTGACATCAAGCCACCCCCCTCCCTCCCCTAAAATAGTGTTAACCTTTCTGGTTCAAATGTCCGTCTTTTACCACTGAACAAGCCAACAAAATGCATCAGTTTACTCAAACAGCTCTTAAAGAGTGCGCATGGTCCACTAGATCTAACGGGATCGTCTGTGAACTCAAGACAAATTGTCCGGCTACAGTCAACACACTCGTGCACTGATCTTGACCATCGAGGGAGTTTGATTCAACCTGTCACCTTGTCTGGGTCGAGGAGATAGGAACGGAAGACCTGAAATGACAACCAAAACAAATAAATCCGATATTAACACATAATTCAAGAAACAACACAAGGCATACAAGATTCAGATCACGGTAGCGTGCAATTCCTGAAAAGATCCCTGATCTACAAATTACTTTGCGACATGACTGTCGCTGTATAATGTATAATTTATAAATGTATTAATATCTTATATTGGTATTGGAAGACGGATGGCTAGAGATAGTCAGGTCTTTGGGTGGGGTTTAGCTTTGTATTTTTTTATATTATTTATTAGACCCCGTATGTGTGACACCGACGCGTCTCCGCACTCGTACCTTTTCTGTTCACCTACCTCGTAATTGGACTCGTGCCTTTCCTCCTTAGTCCGACTTGTGCTCAAATTGATGGAGTCGTACCGTACCTTTAACATCAGACTCGCCTCTTATAAACAGACGCGTACCTTGTTCCTTTTGGGTCTGTCTCGTACCTTTCTCGTTGATTTATCCATGCATGTGTGATAATTGGACGCGTCTAATAGTTTAAAATAAACTGCTCATGTATTGTATTTGCTGGTCTTTGCGTTTTCTATCGGTCTGTTAGTTCTGGGATACCTCCTTAAGTGTCAGCCAACGGAAATCCTCACTAAGAACCTGGGTTGCTAATTGAATCACGGTCGGGTTAAAACTTTACCCCGTTACATTTTGGTGCCGTGACCAGGATTTCCGGTTTGGTTGTTGCTATGGAGAGCCCGAATGCTGACCGATGGGAAAGCAGGGATCATCCATTCGAACTTAGGACTAGGTTAGAGGGGAGGCGATCACCTAGGATGGATGAAATTCATGGTGATATGGTCGAAAGGGTACGAAAGGGTTAAAGTGGAGAATTATTATGAGGGAGTACAAAATCCAGGGATGAATACGTCGTATGGGGCAGTTGGGGGTGAGAATTTCTCCGATGCTAATCATCGGGGAGAAAATGTACAAGAAGCATGTGATCGTCTGCAACGGATAGTTGATTCGCAAATTAAGGAAATCATGACTGGTTTGGCACAGAGTAGAGATGTAGGAAGTAGAGGGCATGCCCCTGTCAGTAGAATAGTCCGTAGGGAAAAGGAGCCAGACAAATTTGACGGAACGAAAGTAGATTGGAAAGATTACGTTATACATTTTGAGCAGGTTGCAGAGTGGAACGGGTGGACTACTGCTGAAAAAGCACAACAGTTGTCTATGTCACTTCGAGGGAATGCACAAAAAGTTCTTGGGGATTTACCAAGGGATCAATTGCGAAATTATCAGGCTCTTAAGTCGATTCTGGGGCAACGATTTGATCCTCCAGAGAGGGAGATTTCTCAGAAATGCGAATTTCGAGCTCGAAAAAGGCAGACAGGTGAAACCCCAGCTGACTACGGGTATGCTTTACGGCGTCTAGCCTGTTTGGCTTTTCCTGAAATGCCTCATATGTACCGGGAAACCAATGTTCTGGAACAGTTTTTTAATGGGGTAGGTGGCCGAGACATCAGAGAGCATGTGATATTTAGACGCCCAAAAACCCTTGATGCTGCAATTGCATTGGCTGTAGAGTATGAGGCCGTCAGGGGTGTTCGTAGTGAGCCAATAAAGCCAGAGCCATTTGCTGAGCTAGATAGTGCAGGAGTAAACTCGGTAGGGCAGGAAAATAGCTCCGATCTGGTATACGACAGAACGGAAGAATTAATGGCTTCGTTGCAGGCAGAAATCGCCAAGTTGAACAAATCTTTGAAAGAGAATCTGGAGAAGTTGACCAGTCACGGCTGGAGTTCAAATCATAGAGGGGATAGAATGAGAAGTATCATAGAATGTTACCACTGCCATGATTTCGGGCATATGTCGTACAATTGTCCCTTAAAGAGCCACAACTATTCGAATAGGCAAAGAGAGTCGAGAGCACAACAAGATGGGCCGTTAAACTAGATGGGGTTGAGTCTGCGGCCGAAGATTCAACCCCTCGAGGTGAATTAGAAGAACATAGGCCTAGTATTGGAATCTATAGTGTTTCCGAAACTTGTTTGTTCGCAGAAGTGGAGATAGGTGCCTCTAGTCAAAAAATGCTCGTGGACACGGGCTCTGCTGTAAGTATTTTGTCCACTAAGGCATTTGAGTTACTTAAAAAGGGGACTTTGGAGCTTCACTCATCTGGGATGAAGCTGACCACAGCAGATGGTAATGAATTACAGGTGGAAGGGAAAGTAGTTCTCCAATGTTTGATAGGGGGGATGTGCTTTGAACATGACTTTGTGGTGGCTAATATAGATTTGCCCCGAATAATAGGAATTGATTTTCTTGATCGCCATGATGTTGTTGGTCGGGTTTCTAAAGGTATTTTGCAGGTTGGTAATGAGAATATCACTTTACATCGGTCAAGTTTCCATAGATGTGCTCGAGTAAAAATGTCCAAGAGAGTGGTCATTCCGCCAGGATCTGAAAGATTTGTTCGGGGTTATGTGGAGCGTGTAAATGAAATGAGAGGAGATTTTGCTTTTGAACCTGCAAGAACTTTAGAAAAGCGAGGTCTTCTTGTTTCTCATGCGGTAGTAAACCCCAAATCTATCGTTTTCTCTGTTGTCAGCCTTACAGATTGCCCGGTTCGTGTTCTAAAACATTTCACAATGGGTGTGTTAGAGGCGGCGAGTGTAGTGAAATCCCCTGTTGATAGTGATCTAGATAAGTCTGATCAGGAATCTGTTCCGCAACATCTGCTACCTCTGTTAGAGTCTGTATCTACTGATGTAACTGGAGAACAGAGTAATAGTCCGTGGTCATCACCCATCCTACTGGTCAAAAAGAAAGATGGATCAAATAGGTTCTGTGTGGATTATAGACAGCTTAACTCTAGAACTATAAAGGATGCGTATCCCCTTCCAAGGATCGATGAGTCACTAGATACACTAGCAGGTGCTTCTTGGTTCAGCACTCTACATTTAGTTTCTGGATACTGCCAGTGCGCCATGAGTGAAGCTGATAAGGTTAAAACTGCATTTTCAATACATTGTGGGCTGTTCCAATTCAATGTTATGCCCTTCGGGCTTTGTAATGCGCCTGCAACATTTGAGAGGCTCATGGAATTGGTCCTCCGTGGTTTGCAATGGGAAAAGTGTTTGTGTTACCTCGATGATGTGATCGTCGTTGGTAGCTCGTTTGATATGGCTCTGGAAAATTTGAAGGAAGTGTTTGCCAGATTTAGGACGTCGAACTTGAAGTTCAAGCCTTCGATGTGTGCATTGTTTCAAACAAGAGTAGCATTTTTGGGACACATCGTTACGACGGATGGGGTGCATTGTGATCCTAATAAGGTGTCTGTTGTGCCTGATTGGCCACAGCCATGCCAGGGTAGTGAAATACGTAGTTCCCTTGGTCTCGCGGGTTATTATAGAAAGTTTATTCCCAATTTTTCGTGCATTGCGGATCCCCTTGTACAACTTACTAAGGAATCTACACCATTCGTTTGGACGGAACATTGCAGTCGGGCGTTTACTAGGTTAAAGGAACTTCTGGTTTCTGCACCTGTACTCGCTTATCCCGAAAGGGAGGGACTGTTTGTGTTGGATACTGACGCCAGTGGGAATGGGATTGGGGCTGTGTTATCACAGATTCAGCAAGGGGAGGAGAAGGTTATTGCCTATGGAAGTAAGGCCCTAAATAAACACCAACGGAGGTATTGTGTCACGTATCGTGAACTTCTGTCAGTCGTCACGTTCGAAAAACATTTCAGACATTACCTCTTAGGTCGGCATTGCATCATTCGGACGGACCATGCCTCGTTAACATGGCTATGCAATTTCAAAGAACCTGAAGGCATGGTAGCGCGTTGGATATCAGTATTGGAGACTTTTGATTTTGAGTTTCAACACCGAAAGGGCAGTCTTCATGGAAATGCGGATGGGCTATCCAGGCGTGTGCACCGTAACTGTAAAAATTCCGAGTGCAGAAAATGCACTGATATCTCTTTGGGTGGCAAAGGTGAGGGGTTAGCGGCTAAAGAGTCTTCGAATTGTGTGTCGTCATGTGTGGCAGCGATAGTCTTAGGAAGCACTGGTAGTGGTGGTGGGTTGTCCTCGGGTGTGGAGCAACTCTCTTGGATGGAAACTTGGACATTAGAGCAGTTAAGGAAATGGCAGAGTAAGGATAATTCCATTCGCGATTTGTTGCAATTGAAGACAATAAGTAGTGACATTCCGCCAAGGCAACGAGTAGCAAAAAGTTCGAGAGTGTTGAAAACGCTTTGGGGTATGTGGGACTCGCTTGAGGTACAAAATGGAGTTCTCTACTACCGCTGGCTGGAAGAGCACTCGAATAGTGTTCGGTTGTTACTCGTCGCCCCGGGATACCTACGGACTAGAATATTCCAGGAGTTGCACTCTAGTAGGAATGCTGGGCATTTGGGTAGGAAGAGAACGTTAGAATCCGTTAGTCGTAGAGTTTATTGGCCAGGTATGGGTGCTGATATTCGAGGCTGGGTTCGACAGTGCGATAAGTGTGCTAGACGAAAGCGTGGGCCCGGAAGAGGAAGGTCACCGTTACAGCAATCGGTAGTCGGTGCCCCCTTAGAGCGTATTGCCTTGGACATTTTAGAGTGCCCGGTGTCTGATAGTGGGAATCGTTACATTGTGGTGATTTGCGACTACTTTACAAAATGGGCTGAGGCTTATGCTCTTCAGGAGCATTCAGCACTCACTGTCGCAGATAAGTTGATGTCGGAGTTCATCTGTCGGTATGGGGTCCTTTTAGAGATTCATTCCGATCAGGGTGGGGAATTCGAATCTTTGCTTTTCGCTAGACTATGTGAATTATTGCGTGTGCAAAAGACTCGGACAACTCCTTATAGACCACAGTCGGACGGCCTTGTGGAGCGTTTCAATCGCACGCTCTTGCAAATGCTCGCCATGTATGTCGATATAAATCATTCTAATTGGGATGAACATCTGCCCTATGTGCTAATAGCGTATCGCGCTACTATTCACGAAAGTACAGGTTGCTCTCCAAATCTATTGATGTTCGGGCATGAGCTCTTGGGTCCCCGACCACGTGCTGCACCCGCCTCGGGATGGCTCGACAGCAAGAGCTGCTTCCCGTCAGAAAAAGTACTATGATAGGGGCCTTAAGCCTCGGGATTTTAAGGTCGGAGATTACGTATGGAGGTGGTACCCACCTGCCGCAGGTAGAAAGTTAGGATTTGGATGGATTGGTCGAATTGTGGGTAAACTGTCGCGTGTGACCTACCGCCTGCGTGACCGACCTTCTGGAGTAAGCAAGGTTATACACGTAGACCTCCTTAAACCCTATGAAGGAATCCATGCTAGGGAGGTTTGGGAAGAGAGGTCTGTGGCTAGTGATATAGGGGGAGGGTTTGGTGAGGAAGGTACTACAAGTGAGTGCCTGTTACCGACTATAGATCCCGCTGGTCAGGATAGTGAGGAGAGTTTCACGGGGAATTTGGAAGGTACCGAACAAGAGTCCTTGACATCCCCAGAGGAGGCTCTAGGTTCCTGGCCAGGTGGAATCTCTGTGGAAAGCGAGAGAACACCTGTTGGGGGAAATGTTAGGTGGTCACGCGTTGGCCGACCTATACGACGTCCTTTAAAGTATAATCCTTAGACCCCATTGATGTTGAGTAGTATTACCATTATCACCTTTCATCATGTTTTTTTAAATTGTATATTATAGGTGACAGAAATAGAAGTCGACGTCTCCGAAACAGAGCTTCTCGCGTTGGACAATGATCTCCGACCTGACTGGAAAGAAGGCGGCATGGCATGTGAGGTGAAGACGCTCAATAGTTTCTTCCGACACTGGAAGTTAGTGCATCGCAAGAAGGTTCGGCGGTTTAGCTGTACATTGTGTCGCTATGGGCACGTGCGAAAGGGGGAGGTCACTAGGCACCTCCAACGAAAACATGGATTTACCCCTGTGAAGGCTCGTGAAGTGGTAGACGGCCTGGTAGGGGAGCTCATACCTAACGCAAGGTACATCGACCCGGGGAACGCAAGATGTCCTAAACGCAAGCAGACCACCCACATGGAGGCGAGTGAGGCGGCTAGGCGTAGGCGCCATGCCGAGCCCGTTTCTTTTGCATCTGCACTTGGGGATCACTATAATTGTCGGGACGAAGACCTGAAGTTCGGAGTGGATCAGGGAGGACGTCCGTACGTGGTGCCGATTGTGAAACCGCACTGGATGCCGGGATTCACGAAATGGACAGTGGACATACGAACGTTCAGATAGACAATTGAAGATATTCACGTGGATTTTTGTGTAACAAGGGAGGAGTGTAAGGGGAGACAATTCCGTTTTTT
This sequence comes from Hanleya hanleyi, assembly GCA_036873755.1. NCBI lineage: Eukaryota > Metazoa > Mollusca > Polyplacophora > Lepidopleurida > Hanleyidae > Hanleya > Hanleya hanleyi. Next base: position 19,336 of record JAVTVY010010148.1, read on the forward strand.
CTAATTTTGTGCCAAATGTTGTTATTAATCAAATGCGAGTGTCTGGTGATATTTTGTTTCATGCTCAGTGTTCATTTAGGTATATACTTGCGGAGTGTGATTGGCTCCGCGTGGTCTGTGATTGAGTATAATTTGTTGTTATTAATCAAATGCGAGTGTCTGGTGATATTTTGTTTCATGCTCAGTGTTCATTTAGGTATATACTTGCGGAGTTTGATTGGTTCCGCGTGGTCTGTGATTGAGTATAATTTATAAATGTATTAATATCCTGTATTGTCGGATCTGTCCCGTTTAGTATATAGGGGCGACGGACTATAAGTGTCCATGGTTGGCTTGCACTGGTTGTCTTGCACACACGGGGTCTATCTTAAGGTACCACGATTGCCTGATTTGTCCTTGTGTGTTTCGAGTTTGGGAATTAACCTCGCCTACTGGAAGACGGCACCATGACTGCCCGATCCATTGTAGACTTGGAAGACGGATAGCTAGAGATAGTCAGGTCTTTGGGTGGGGTTTAGCTTTGTATTTTTTTATATTATTTATTAGATCCCGTATGTGTGACACCGACGCGTCTCACTCGTACCTTTTCTGTTCACTTACCTCGTAACTGGACTCGTACCTTTCCTCCTTAGTCCGACTTGTGCTCAAATTGATGGAGTCGTACCGTATCTTTAACACCAGACTCGCCTCTTATAAACAGACGCGTACCTTGTCCCTTTTGGGTCTGTCTCGTACCTTTCTCGTTGATTTATCCATGCATGTGTGATAATTGGACGGGTCTAATAGTTTAAATAAACTGCTCATGTATTGTATTTGCTGGTCTTTGCCTTTTCTACCGGTCTGGTAGTTCTTAAGTGTCAGCCAACGGAAATCCTCACTAAGAACCTGGGTTGCTAATTGAATCACGGTCGGGTTAAAACTTTACCCCGTTACATAGAGACCACATGTTTGGACACTTCACTCTAAAACCACCTCGAAACACTCCAAACAAAACTCCGCTTGCCATTTAATCTGAGACCTATCATAGCGTACTCAAAAAATCGGAGCTTACGCGATTTATTGGTAAGGAGTAAACTTCATCCCATAACGTGATCATTATCACGTGAAATTCTACATGGTATAAGCTAATATATAGCGGCCCCATTTGAACTCTATACGAAACTTGTCTCTAGGAACATTTTTTTTAAGATAAGAGATTTATAAATCCCTGTGCCCGTGCCTTCCACTTTTGAAAAATGTATATATATACAGTAAAGAAGAATATATTATGGATATGTACGTGTACTAGATCGCCGGATACAGCACCAAGCCATGGCTTCCAGGTTTTATTGAATTAATCAAGACGTGACTGTTTCAATTTTTTCGATCGAGCACCTTTATTTGATAATATTTTGAATGGCCAAGATTGAAAGTCTTGGATTTTTTAATTTGGATTTTTAGATGTATTGCTTCGTGACCAAAATTATAGGATTGAGTAATTTAGAGAAGCAGATTTTTGTTGCTTCGCCAAAGTAAACGTTCATTGCCGTGAAAAGTAAATGTATTTAATAATCATTATTAATTGGTAATAATCAATTATAAAATTGACATTTGATTCCAGTGTATAATACATGTATGTATGTTTAAGCTACACTGCATGATTGCCCATGTTAAGAGCACCCGTTTCCTCAAACAGGGTTCAGTAAAGACTGAGTTCAACAGGTCATTGCAATTCAAGTTAAATTTGCTTGTACTAAATGTGAATAAATTATACCCACGTGGAGCAATTTGAACAGGTTTATCAAGAGAACTGTTGAAGATTTGATTCTACTGCCTGTGAGCTGACATTGAATATTCATAAAAATACGTGGGCTCTTGAAATGGAACATGTCACATGATATTGCTGTTATATCTTTGTTTGTTAACGATGTCATGCATTCATGATTGTATAAGTGTTTGATTCCAGTGTCTTGTTTGTTCAATGGTATATAGGCATGACAATGTGATTTGTCTCCAGACAAGATTTACGATCACATCTCCCTTGGAACACACGTGTGTTTCATTGTAAAATCCGTTTCTCCCTTAAACATAGACTGTTCATTGTAACAGTGGTGTATCGGAATTGCTTCAAATACTAACTTTATACCACGATCGACGTATCCAGTAAATAAACCACATGTTAAGTGATAGCAAACATTGAGTATAACAGATATTAAATGGGACGAAGTACATATGCTCCCTTTTAAAACTACGTGCTGTTCAACGCTGTCATACTTACCATTTAAAATCAATAATATAATAATCACGTTACTTTTTTGTAAAGCCTCCGTGTTGTATACATTCGCAACTGGTCACAGCCTTCTTGGAAATGTACGCAGTTGTCCTACAGTTGCAGCTGGCGATGAGCCTGAAGCCTATTGAAGATGACTGACATTGACCTATATTTTTCAGGACAAATTAAACGTTTAAAATATATTTGATGATAATAACATTATACATCTTTAAGGGTTATAGCTAGCCTTTCTAAATTTATACAACAGATGCATGCGCTAATGAACCTGAACTTCAATTAATGTTACTGAGCTGGTTAGTAAAGAGAATTACCCTTGTCAAGAAAAAGTGACCTTGACTTACTCTTCCCACATTACCTACAAATTATAATAGGTCCAACTATATTACAGGAAGCAGGCGGAGGAAGCCGAACTTTTTGTGATATTCTTGATAGGGTTCTGTTGGTTAATATAAGCTTTGAATTTACAGTATATATACCGAAGAAAACAGTTTTGTAAATATTACACTAGAATTGTTCAATTTGAGGTCATGCTGGAACAGCGAAATGAAATGGCGTCATATGTGCAGCCAGAAATGCAATCCAGAGCCATACATTGTGGCAATGCAAATCCTTCATGACGCTACATGTCTACAGGTAAACACGTGTAAAGATTTTCGACTAGGGGTATGCCTCACCCTTAATTCATTAAATTGACTTGTCCAGAACACTTCCGGCAAACAACTGGTGGAAAAAACAGAGCAGTTTCAGCGTACACTGACGGCAAAACACGATCGTAGCGTGCAAGATTCCTTGCGCTACGTTTCGTAACTTGTGTCTAATTCTGGTTATTCCAAGGCTAGGGGACGTAGGAACCACATGCACATCTTCATGGCGTTCATATGAACAATAGTAGTAAAAGTTGAGAAGTTGAAAATCACAGGGATATAAGAATACTGATATAAGAATACCGGTAAGATATCATCATTGAAAAACATGGAAAACTGATAATCGCTTCTCTCTGAATGGAAACCAACCGATGTTTATGTATATTCGCATTTTTTTTCTTTGGTGCTAATGCATGTATACAGGCTAGCTCTTTCGATTATGGACCCTCAAATTCTTTAATGGCCGACAACTGTATATTGAATGACAGATTTCACGCTTTTAGTATCATGAGATGGTGAAAAGCCATATAAATATTCATTTTGTTCAGAACAATCCTAGCTATAACAACTGGTGAGAAGCCATACACATACGCATTTTGTTCACAACATCTCCGGCCAACAAGTGATAAAAAGCCATAATATATGCTGTAAAACATCTATGTAAAATTCCTCGCATATGTGCCATCTGGTCCAATTCACTCACTGTAATCACTAAAATCATCATGTATTGTATATCGTGTGAGATTATTGTGGGTACAGTTTCGCCAACTGCCACCAGAGGACTTTTCTGAGGAGAATCCTAAAACTATATAACATGGAATCTTCCACTGATCTCAGGCCGTTCGTATCGGCGAATTTAAAAGCTCGTAACACTGAACGAAATGTTTGATCAGCCAAATAGTTTATACTCGCATACCAGATCAGCTAAAGTTACGTTTAGAACGAAATAATTGAAACGAAATAATCCGCCACAAATTAAAGGTTGTTCTACCCGTACACAAACACAATCGAAGCCAAAACACGTCCTCTCGCTTCGACATCCAATGTCTTCCCTTCCTCCTCACGTCGGCTGCGAACCAATTACGTCCGCGACGTAACTGATACGACTATTGCGTCTCACAAAACTTGTCGTATACACCAAACTTGCACTTACAACACGCACTTTTCCAAAACGCGACAGATAATAATGAAGGCTGGTTCGAGAGTATTCCCGATATCTCACGAAGATAGATGACATCGGCTACTGAACAACTAAACATTGAAATCCTACAAAACATTAAACATGCGCGGTAGGCCATATTTTGTCACACTATGTAGGAATATTGTCTCGGTGGGAAACTTACCGCATGATCGCGGGCATTACAGGTTAGTTTTTCTGTGTATTCTTGCATTTACTATACATTACCCCAAGTTAATTGCAAGCGTCTGGTCCGTCATTCATTATTCAGCCATCTTCCAAAGAATATCCGCGTCCATAATCCAAAGACCTAGTATTCCTTATTCCATATTCCTACGAAGTAGGCTACAGATCGCAAATTGTCCGGTAATGAGTCAGTGAGTCAGTCAGTCCATACGAATCCTTTCGTCAGCAAAATAAGGAGAACCATTGACATTAGAACCTTTATTCTTGACTGAAACAATGTTGAAAACGACGTTAAATCCTACTCACTCACTCACCTTTATTCTTGGCATGAACGTGCATTAGGGCATTGTTACCAGCAAGTTCTGATCTGAAATAATTCTGATTAAAATTAGATTTATAATTAACACTTCAGTATATTGTTATAGATATATGTAAACTGTAGCCTTTAACGTGTATCCTATTTCACATCCAAACATTTCATCATTGACCACATCAGGCTTCAAATTCAGGTCAAATTACCCACCGATGGTGATGTATCCTACATCAACCAATTAAGTCAGCCTGGTGTAATAACCCAGCAGAAGAAAGAAAGATGTGGTATCATCTTTCAGATTAGTCTGTGTGAGCAACAATGATAAAAGCTTACTGAGGGTGAAACAAAGCCATGACGGCTGTTTAAAGGGTCTTAATTTATTTTCTTTGGGTAGAATTTAACTAGATAAAGTAACTTTGATCATCATGCCAAGAAAACTGTGGTCCGTTTTGCTCCAGCGTTTTATCGCGTTTAATGAGTATCAGTTACCACCACCGAGTCCTGTCCGGCTAAAACTACCGTGTCATTGATCCACATTCCACTGTATGCCACATGGCCCTATTACTGAGGTTAATCTTAACGTGCATCTGGGACAATTCCACAATTGCCCGACAGCATAGGCCTACTGCATATACCCTCAAACAATCAGCGCTGTTTCCATAACTTAAATTGTTAAACCATATCATTGAAATAATATAGCAGAAAACATTGATGTGAGTTATGATATGTACACTATGACCAAAGACATGTTCATAATGTGCTAATCGGATAGTTAGGACAATCATTACTTTGCATCAGAGAGTGTGTGACTTGAATTCAAGGGTTAAGACTTTGGAGGGAAATACAATTTTGACAGCAGAAATATGACCCCGCCATTTGCTGATTAGAGCGATAAAACAGGGTAGGCTAAATGGACCCTTTTCAATGCAGTATTTCTTGGCATGGATGTGAAAATATGAGGACATACTTTGGGGTTTTTTGTACCTCTTGAATATTGACTATATATCACACTTGGATATAATTTGAACAAAAAATTACATGTGTAAACAAAATATGTCTAAATTTCTCTTGTCATTTCAAATCTTGATCCATTTTGATTCCTTGATTAGGGGATACAGAATCACTGCCACGGAGTGTGTTGGTGTGTCACAGCAATGCAATTCCGATTCACACAACGAAGCTGAGGTGGTTTAACGTTTATCAATGAAGAAAATCACCGATCAACCGCCATAGAATATAATGTGAAACAAGAAAATCGGAATAGTACATTCATCAGACTGCCGATACCCAAAATGTGTTGTCTCATATATCTAGATAACAACGTGATGTAGAGACGCTATTTATTCGTCTTTGTACCGGTTATGCTCAGGAGAATGACATAGAATCATTATTATCTTGTGCATAGAAGGTGTTGGTCTTGAGTTGAATTACCGTAAACTACATAAATGCTACCTTTCTACCATAGTACTATATATAAAAATTTGTTGTATTGTTGGGAAAATAATGTGATTCAAAAAGTTGTTTTGATCCTGGACAAGGGCACTGAAAACCATTAAAGAGATGTAAATGTATTTTCACACGTAAAGCTTGAAATCTACTGAACCTATATTATTCAATCTGTTTCCTTTAATTAAAAAATTGTAAAATTAAATCGGCGATCGTTATTTATTTTTGGAATGAAGGCGCGTTAGGAGACTGTTACCGACAAGTTCTGAGCTGACCTACTTTTGATGAAAATTTCTGGTGATTTTTGATGAAAATCACTGGCGATTCTGACTTGGGCGGTGCCCATCTTAACCCTACCTGGCCTGGGGGGGGTACTTTCCGCCCCCCCTGTTGGTTTTTTGCTTGTATCTCCGGAACGACAAAAAATCGAGAGCTGAAACTCCGTGACTTTTTCGATTATCATATTGGGGTCATTTTGAGCCTATTTGCATGACCCCCCGAGCAAAGGATCATGGGTAAATTCAAAATGGCGGCCATGTGGGGTACCAGAAAAGTGATGTTTTCGCCATATTTCTTAAAAAATTACGCAAAAATTCAGCAAGTTGATTCAACGCGATTCGATGCATTTTTCTGAAACATATGTCTTAGCATCACCAAAAAAACACCCCCTGATTTGTTCCCCCTCCCTCCCTTCCCTCATTAACCCTACCAGGCCTGGGGGAGGGGGGGCCAAAATGCCCTCCTACCAAACTTTCTGCGATATCTCCGAAACGCCAAAAAATGGAGAGCTGAAACATTCGTAACATTATAGGATATCGTATTGGGGTCATTTTGAGCCTATTTGCATAACCCCACGAGCAGAGGATCATGGGTAAATTCAAAATGGCGGCCATGTGGGGTACCAGAAAAAGTTATGCTTTCATCATATTTCTTCAAAAATTTTGCTTTTATCTACAGAAAAGTGGGTAAAACTTATTTTATTTCATATCAGATTATTATTTACTAATTTATCATGCAGTTTTTGCGAAGAAAAAACAAAACTAAAAAAAATCGACGATTTTGACCAAAAATCGTCCAAAAATGCTCTTTTTGAAAATGACGTCACAGTGACTTCATCATGGCGGCCATCTTGGATTTTTTTACATTTTCTGGTAGAGCTTGACCCAAAGATATAGTGTGGTAAGTTTCAGCCCTCTAGCCTTAGCGATAGCGAAAATATTTGGGGGGGGCACTTTTCGCCCCCCCCCAGGCTGCGATACACCCCAAATCGCCCAGGCCAGATAGGGTTAATATAGGCAGGATTTCAACTGGGGGTGTAATTTAAACAAAAACATTACATGTGTAATTATGTCAAAAATTTTCTTGTCATTTCAAATTCTGATTCCTTGATTAAGGAATACAGAATCACTGCCACGGAATGTGTTGGTGTGTCACAGAATCACTGCCACAGAGTGTGTTGGTGTGTCACAGATTCACATCAGCACAGTAACTGGTAAACTATTCATTCAATCCCATCACTTTTAATCTTCAACAAAATATTCAATACTGTTTTAATCGAAAATTTCTGGTGAGTTTTGATGAAAATCTCTGGTGATTCTGACTTGGGCTGCATGTGCCCATCTTAATATAGGAAGGATTTCAACTTGGGGCGGGGGGGGGGGGATTGCCAAGAGCTCAGTGCCTCTCGGAGTCCTAATGCCTACCTTACTTCGTAGGTCATGTGACGCATAGTCACACTGCCATGTTACAGCATTAGCACCAAATTCGCCGGCAACGTTTTCCACCACCCCTTTAATGTTGCGTTTAATTTAAATTTGAGAAAAAAACAACCTGAACGTTCAGTGTCTTAGGTTCATCCTCCATGAAGCGGGCTTAGATCACTAAAAGATTTACATTGGTGACACTGTTAACGTAACTGCATCTCGTCGATTCCTCAATTAATACTAGATTTCCATATTTCGGCAAGAAGTACTTTAATTCAAGTGCTACAACCTGACAAACTTCTTGGCGGGGGTTGCCAGTCTATATTTTGAGTTATACGCGCTCCTACGAATGACGTGATAATTTTTGCCTTTTTCTCTGCTTTGAGAAGCGGTGCACAGACACCCAAATAGTCCTCTGAGCAACACAGTATTGAACCTTGAGTTAAAATCAAACTCGATATACCGAACACATACTAATTGAAACAACTACCGCCGACTTCCAATTATTCATCGCAACAGAGACAGGAAAACAGATATAAATCAATTAACTTCTCTGGCAGAGGTTGCCTAAAGAGGGTAGGGCCTATCTTTTTTTCAGTGGTCTGATGCTTAGAAACCTTACAGATAGTGTTTTATTACGCCTGTATACCCTTTTCATTTGATTTTATCGCACCAAAACATTCGCTGTTATGCGGGATTGTTAAGGTTGGGCGGGGGAGGGGGGCTTGATGGGGGCCTTGCTGCTCAGGCTACAATGACGAAGTACGGTTTGGTGAAAGTGTTCGATTAGATTTCATGGAAATTATTTTAAAAAGAAATCAAGTCGCGAACTTCCGTGGTTACTACGTGGGTACATGAGAGAGGAGGGAGGGAATTTGGCTTAATGTCACACTCAAGTTTGTTTCACTCATGTGGTGACAGTCAGTTTGGTTGGTGGAGGAAGCCGGAGTACCCGGAGAGAACCACCGCCCTTCGGCAAGTAACTGACAAACTTTCACACATGGACCAACTGGGCTCGAACCCGTGCCGGTTCAGCGGTGTGAGGCTAGCGATCACCAGCGAAGCGCCTTAGACTACTCGGCCACCGAGGGCCCGGGGGTACTTGAGGATATTAATACAACTCTTAAAGTAGATAATATGTAGCAAACATCCGCGCCATAGTTATACATGTCCCCTTTACTGTATATATATTCTGTCTCCTGTGTACATTTTCAATTTATTGTACAAAATACGCATTTCACATCGTTTTGGCAGGTATTGTGTTTGGCTGCTCATCACGTTGCAATATTGTCGGAGCCAATCGGAATGCTTAGATGTATCCATCATTTTCTGGAATGACAAGCCACGCCCATCTTTTACTAGGAGCAGCTTATTCTATAAATAAATACAAATTTACGTTGAGACTCTACTTCTATCAAAACGTGTAGCCATCTTATTTCGCTTTACATGACGTCATCGACCTCGATGAGCTATTTTCGTCATACTGTAAACACATCCCCATGTCGGGGTTTGCTTTAGCAAGAAACTGTGCCAATATACTCACGGTATTAGGCTATATGCGTATCTTGCAGGTACAGAGCCTCGTATCGCATTGCGTCGGCTTTCGCGTTTTCCCGTCGGGTTTTCGCATCTTCGCGTTTTCTCATTTTCGCGTTTTCGCGTTTTGGCATTTTACGTTTCATATAGCTGCATGTATTGTCATGAGGGTTCATTGGGACTGTTACGCTAGCCAATAAGGCCCTTATAAACCTATTTAAAACCATGGTAAAACAAACTGTTCTCAAGGATTTCGCATTCCCAAACGAAAATGAGATACAAAAAAATATTATTTGAGATATTACTATACAAAGCTAGTCACACATAGTTATAGCTGTAGATAAAAATATAATATATGCGTTGGGAGGTCAGGAAACTCTTGCGCGTGAACAAGAGTTTGTTTTCACAAATATCGGTATCTTCTGATATAAATTTTCATAAAACTGACATTGCATCTTCATAACCTCGTTTTTATTGCAAATTATACTACCATCATCAGATTTCAGTCTAGTGATATACATTTCGCTGAAGATCTCGTTTTTTTCTAAATTGAGGAAATATGTCCCCTGAAGCTCACTTATTTCCGTCCGTAACTCCCCTAACTTTCTTTGCAAATCTTCCATGCTTTCATTGTTCCTTGGATTATTCCGCTGCTGTATTTTACTGTATATGTATATTCCTTATTATTCATGTTACCAAGATCCCAACTAATGCTTCAATTTTATTTATTCAATTACGTTTACAGCATCTAAATATACCTTATCTGGCAGCAAATGAATTTTCAATATGATAACCCATTTTCAACATTTATGCCAAGGCATCTTGCATGACCGGCATACTCGTGGTGCATCCTTGCATCTATAATAGTAACGCGAAAACGCGAAAATACCAAATCGAGAAAATGCGAAAACGCGAGATGGACGCATCCGGCGTCCATACGTAAGCGGTAGGTACTGGGTTCACGCCAGGCCGGGTCATACCAAAGACTTGAAAAATGTAACTTGTTGCTTCCTCGCTTACACTCAGCATTAAGAGGATAGAACAAGGACTGGTTCTCTCGGTGTCAGTATAATGTGACTGAGTGGCGTGTCATGTCTGCCTATACGGCATGATATTTCAGTTGGACAGCACTATAAAATGGCAGCATTATAGCTGCTCTGTTACATGTAGGTACCCCCGAAACCCCCCTCCCTCCCTTTACTTCCCCATCGCGACGTTAAACCCTATTCACTCATCCCTTGTGGGTACAGAAAACGGAAAACAACACTTATTAGCGACAACTTCTTGTTTCTTCATTCATTCATGATTTGTAGGTTCCCACGCTTGAGGTTCTTGAAAAACAAAATATAATTCATGGTGTAAATGTTGCAATTACACCCCCGTCGTTGGTGTGCTATTTTAAATAATATGCAATATCAGATATTTTACTATTCCGATTAGCGAGAATCTCACTTATATAATTGTTGTAGATTCCAGATTAACTTCCAGATTTCAGATATTCTCCTAAGAAGATTATGTCGAACAACAGGAAGTACAATTCGTTCGAACTCCCCCCATCCCCCCCGCCCCTTCTAGATCCTCTGTTAATCTGTTCCCGATGCGTCTACGCTTGGGGCGCCTGAAATCGGTTCATATTTAATATAATAAAAGGAGACATAATAAATGTCAAAAAGTGCCCCAAGACATATACGGGATAAAGATAAATATATATGAAATAATGTTCGGTGTAAACACACGCAGTTATACCGCGGTAGTTGTGTGACTTTCATGTGCGAGATGTTCGTGAAAAAGTAGATTAGATAAGATACAAATATGTGCAGAACAATAAAATACTTAAATAGTGAAACAAACTGAAGTGGACCAGTGGTTTAGAGCGCTGCTGGCGATTTGGTGCCAAACTCTGTAGCAAAATATGCGAATGTGTAAGTCTAGTTCACCTCGAATGTATCAAGTGTGTGTATGTTGCGCTACACTATTAGCCTTTCTATTAATACATTTGGTTTTATGTTACAGCACACATTACACATGTATAGTGATATAATGTTATGGAAAATTACTGAACGAGATTGCCTATAGCATGTATATAATAGGTAAAAAATAGTCATATATTAGCTCTATCATCATATTTAGACCTATATCTATATACAAATGAAGCGGGCCTTCTCTCTCGTCGACTTTACGACATGAGATAATAAAAATTTCAACATCGTTTTCTATCTCTTTCTGGACATTAATATTCCAGTGACCTGCATATGGCGTATACATATCACGCATTGTAACATTTCTAGATCCTAGATGTTATAAAACAGGGCTATACCACTAAGTAATAAGACTATGTAAAAACACGACAATCGTACAGTCAGTCACCCAGTCTATGAAACCACAGCTGTGGCAAATTGGGCGTCTATGGTTGGCCGTGGTGGACAAATATCTACATTATGTATGCGTATAAATTCGAATATATATGGATATTAATTCCAATATATATCCGTATACATTCAGAACCAATCATAGAGCAGTTTTATATATGCGTATTAAATGAATTCGTATAGAGATGAAAATCATTTCGTATCCATATTAATTCGGATTTCGTCCCTACGCACTAATTTCGAATTTATCTCCATATTAATTCACGTTTATGTCGTACAGTAATCATTTATGTCGGATATAAATCAACCAATAGAATCGCAGGAATTATGCGCCATATAAATAGCTTCTCTTCCCGCCATACCTTTACAATACCCGTACTAAACAAAACAAAGAGAACTAATCTCGAAAAGGCAGAATATCTTGCTGAATCATTCGCATCAAACAGTAGCGATAGCAACCTGAAAACAGAATTCAGAAAAATCAAACAAGAAACGATCCTGGAAAATGACACAAATGATTATATAGAAAACTACCTTAACGGAGACTTTAATATCAATGAATACAGAAAAGCTTTACACTCTAAAAAAGAAAGTTCACCCGGCGAAGACAAACTAGGGTATACAATCCTAAAGCACCTACCAAACACCACTCAGAAACTAATTCTAAAACTAATTAATGTGAGCTGGAAGACCAAACAACTCCCGAACAAATGGAAATCATCTATTGTTATCCCAATACCAAAACCTGGTAAAGACCCATCAGACAGTAAGTCATATAGGCCGATCTCACTCACGTCAAATTTATGCAAAATTATGGAAACCATGGTCAAAAACAGACTTGAATATCACCTGGAAAGCAACAACTTGTTAAACAAAACACAAAGCGGTTTTCGGAAAAAAAGAAGTACTTTAGACCACATAGCCAGACTCCAACACTCAATCAAAAAGGGTAATGCCAAACACCAATATACATTAGGCATTTTCTTGGATATAGAAAAGGCGTTTGACCTTGTATGGCAGGACGGGATTATCACCCAATTAAACAACCTAGGAATCAAGGGCAGGATACAACACTGGATAAAAAAAATTCTTCATGACCGAAACTTCAAAGTTCGTATTGGTAACACTATATCCCTGGACCACCAGCTAGATAACGGCACCCCACAGGGCAGCGTCATAAGCCCCACCCTGTTTAACATCCTGATTAATGGCCTGGCCAACGAAATTGACACAAAACATCCTGAAATTGAACAATCACTTTTTGCTGACGATGCTGCCATGTGGAAATCTGCTGGCTCGATAAAAAAATTAACAAGTATAATGCAAAAGGTACTAAATACAGTCAGCGACTGGGCCGATAAATGGGGATTCAAATTTTCAGCTGTCAAAACTACCGGTGTGCTATTCTCAAATAAACAAAACACAGACATCATGCTATCACTAGGAGGCCAGAAAATCGAGTTTAAGAATAGTGTCAAATACCTAGGTATGATCTTCGACCGAAAACTCACTTGGAAAGACCACATCGACCAATTAATTATTCGGTGTAACAAAGACCTGAACCGTATGAGGTGCGTATCGGGTACCAACTGGGGGGCCAATAAACATAGCTTAATCAAATTATATCAAACACTCATCAGATCCAAAATAGACTATGGTTCAATCGCTTACCAATCAGCATGCAAGACCCATTTGAAAAGAATAGACAGCATTCAGTATTCGGCCTTAAAAATAGCCACCGGGGCGTTCAAAGGAACTGCATTATGTAGTCTACAAATAGAAACTAATGAAAAACCATTACATTTAAGACGAGAAGAGCTGTCAATGAAATATGCAGGGAAAACAATAGCCAAGGGCGAAAACCACCCATGCCACAAAATTTTGGACCAAAAACCGAATACGAATTCCTAAAAACGAAATGGGAAAAAGACTCCGCACCACTCGGTTACACGATAGAACGCTTATTCCAAGAACACGACATTCCTATCTCTTGTATCTCTGACACTGACAAGGTCAATAGACCACCATGGCAACTAATCACACCACACGTGGACACGAATATACATAGCTACATCACCAAACAGGACAACCCAGAGCATATACGGGTCACTGCCCTCGAATATATTGACACACATTGGAAAAATCGCTTGAAAATATATACAGACGGCTCCAAAAACACAAGTCACAATACAGGTTCTGCATTCGTTATACCAGAACTTGACATTCACGAAGGTTTCAAACTACCAGACAATATGTCTGTATACACCACTGAATTAGTCGCCATAATCAAGGCCCTCGAATGGGTTCTTCAGAACCGACCGGTTTCCACCGTTATTCTTAGCGATTCCTTAAGCGGACTGGTATCTATAGAGAACTCCAAATCCGACAGCAGACCTGACCTCATACACGGAATAGAAATTGTATGTACACAAATACGAGACAATGACATTGACGCCATTTTAGCTTGGATTCCCGCCCACGTGGACGTTAGGGGAAATGAAGCCGCCGATAGGACAGCCAAAGACACCCTCACCAAAACTGCACCTGACGTGCATATAGGACTAGGAACCAAAGAACTGAATTCTATCATTAAATCCAGAATAGATAGTAAATGGGAGAAGGAATGGAACGAAGAAAACCGAGGTAGATGGCTACATAGTATTCTAGATAAGGGAAAAAGAAGGAGTTGTGGATTCCAGCTAGACAGTAAACGTGACGACCGCATCATCACAAGATTAAGACTAGGCAAAACAGGACTAAAATCACACCTCTCTAAGCTAATAAAAAACACATCACCACTATGCATCTCATGCAACAACGAAGAAGAAACGATAGAACATTTTATACTCAAATGCCCAAAACATGACCTCTATCGCCGCACACTGGAAAACGAACTCAAAAACTTAAATGTCCCTCTGTCGTTGGCTTCTATATTAAATCCTAAACCACCTCTTATAAACAAAGTATACTCCACCTTACTAGCTTACATCAAATCGACTGACTATCACTCTACCATTTAATACTATATGGTTACACCAAGAAACCTAGGACCAAATTTAAATAAATGTAGCACGCTTAGTCAAAACTATTTTACAGGGGCGGAAATAAGGGTCAGTGATCAGAAATGACTGATCAAATTTGGGCACTAACCAATCAAAATGCCATAGCAATAACATAGACAAATTCACTGAACAAATTAAAAGCTCCTAATAATGAGCTCCGACCAAATTGTGTTCCCTTATTTCCAACCCTCGTTAACGAATGTTAACCGTCCGGTTTTCTAGCAGGGGCAGAAGACTGGAGGTTATATCAAACATTCACAATCGGCTTTAATTATAATAATATTTTTATTTATAATATTTAGTACCTAATTAATTATTGCTACTGATCATGTGTGACTTAGATCACGATAGTGCCAGTCGGTGGCAAAAAATAACACCAGAAAACAAGAAACTACAAACTCTTCTATTCTTTGTAATACAGGCACAGCACACTGAAGACCACAGACGAGTAAGACCAGCCATGAAACAGAACACCGATGACGACACATATTATAAAACAGCACCAAATGGAGATGAACATGATGAAGATCATCATCGTCGGTCCACAAGAACGTCCAGAATACTCGACCCTGTACCACGCCAGACACGCTACCCCACCGAACTAAGCAACCAGAATACCAAATCCTAAACCACACCGACACGCTACCCCATAGATGACACCGAACTGACGCCTCAACACAGAATATCATCCTTTGACTTTCACACAATATAGGACGTAGACCTGCCGTCCTGTGCCCCAATACACACTCCAAGCAATTGTTACAGGCACAGATTTCTGGAAGAACCCACCCTGTTCCCAAGGGCGTCGTTAGGGAAGTCGATTCGAAAAATCCTGAAGACGCCCATGGTTCTCCCAGTTTTTTTCTGGACGGCTTTGTGCGTACAAAGGGGTACCAAGACAAAGGAATCAGTCACGCGATTAGGCCTACAGTGAACTCATATTTACTAGTACAACTTAACCAAAAAAAAACAGAAAGAGACTTACGAACTTGTACATAGCGATTCTTATTTACTTCTATTTATATCTCCTACTAATCTCTCATTGTTATTTATTATTTATTTATTCATTTATTTATTTATGTACTTAGCGCTGGAAAAGATATTAAAAAAACAAAGCAATGTACCGCGAAATTCAAATAAAACATTGAGTTGATGGGCCGCGAAATCCGAATGGGAAGCGGCCCTTAAACTACAATTTCAATCAATCATACCTTTACTTCCGTGTCCAGAAAGACAAGCCATCATAGTCAGTGGGCGATTTGTTTACAACTAGCTGACGGTAATGATACACACCGTGCCGCTGATGTGGCCGGTTCTTAGATGTTTCACCGTGCTGAGATTTATGAAACAGAGTTCGTGAGTATTATTACTACAATGGTTTTATTTATTCGTTGATATATTTATTCAATAAATAACCAACGTACCTGAATGCAATTACATGTTATCCTAAAGCTATATACAGTTAGAGAGTTGGGCAATTAAGAACAAAATATATAATATTCGTATTGAGCTTAACAATTGCAAGCTTAAAAGTGAGGAACTTTGATTAAATCGTAAACAGACATCGTATATATAATCGGAAAACTGTTAGTGAGGGCGGAAACGAATGTATAAGATCAAGGCCCACACTTCGAAGTGTGTGAATCGACCTGTGTATGAAGATGGATAAAGACATCGTTATAATCTATGAATGAGTATTTTCTATTAATTCAAGATAGATAGATAGATGATCTTTATTTAAAAACTCGATAAACTCCAGTAGGTACACAAACCTCTTTTCATGAAGGTCGAGTTAAAATAACATTCGTATAAACATAAAAAACATAACATTCAACAAAATCGGATAATTATACCTATACAAAATAATGCATTAATGTTTGAAGTAAATTTCAGTAAAATTATTCGAACTCTGAATAATTCAACAATTTTGTATGTAAAATGGCTTAAGAAGTTTCCTCCGAGGAACATAGAAAAAATACGACCCAGAAGATAAGTACATTTAAAACGTGCATTGACAATGCGATGTAAAAAGGGTGGCTATAAGAGTCTGAATATTACAATCTTTCCACATATATGGTAAATTATCGTGACTCTTTCCAGCTATGAAAAAGGCAAACGGCTATCAAGCTATCGGACATATAAAATCGTGTCCGAATGTCAACAAAGAAAGGTCACACAAGTTATTAAGTCAAAAGTTGGATGCGACTTGTGGGAAGGGAAGCTATTTATAGAGCGTATAATTCCTGCGATTCTATTGGTTGATTTATATGCGACATAAATGATTACTGTACAACATAAATATGAATTAATATGGCGATAAATTCGAAATTGGTACGTAGCTAATTTCTTTATATATAGGGATGAAATCTGAATTAATATGGATACAAAATGATTTCCATCTGTATATAAATTGATTTAATATGCATATATAAAACTGCTCTATGATTGGTTCTGAATATATACAGATATATATTGGAATTAATATCTCTATATATTCGAATTCATAAGCATACATAATAGAGATATTTGTCCACCACGGCCAACCATAGACGTCGCGGTACATGCTCTGGTCTGCCGAGCTGGCTGATTTGAGTGTTTCTTTGTCTGACCAACTCCATGGACGAATGCGATGGAAATGAACCTGACTTGGCTGGGAGTAAACATTCGATAACCAAAAGAAAAAACACGTTCGAGGAAGAACTGTAGAAATAGAAAAGAGCAAAATATTGTCGAACATATTCTGTATTACGAAGGAATGAAAATTCGAAATCCTTTGTCATTCTAAAAATAATGTGCTAATGTTGAATGTTCCCACTGTTGTAAGAACCGTAATTCTACAAAATGTACCTCACAAAGAATGTTTTGCAGCTTTGATGCTAATGTAATCAGAACTTTAGGACAGAAGCGATATTGTATAGGATTACCCACACTGACGACTGGCGATTGCTATTCTTTTTGGAGGCGACTGACCAATATTGGCAAAGTGAAAGCGGGACTATTCCTTGAAAAAAAACCTCCAAGATTTACATTCCTCGTAACGGTTCCAACCACATGGTTGTATTCGGATAGCTGTTTATGTAAGGCCAAATGTCCAAATAATCAGAAACTCTCAGTTATCGAACCGAAAACCAAAGTTTTCTAATAGATAACTTTAGTTATCGAATGGAAAACCTAGGTTTTCGAATTGATAACTCAAGTTTACGTTCGAAAATCTAGGTTATCTGCCAGACAACCCCGAGTTTCTCTTTCAGCCTGGAGTTTCCCTTTTATTTTGGACACTCGTCCTGAAAACTTAAGTTATAACTTAGGTTTTCGAATTTGCTGTTGTTCTAAAGTGAAACTTCGAGTTTCGATATCCGGGTATACTATGGAGTTCGCGCCCTTTCGCGCCTATTTTTTTTTTCTTCTTGTGCTTCATCATATAAACAGATTGTGCCTTATCCTATGTACATATTTAATCTGCATCTTTCACCCACATGTACTTGCCATGATGTATATCCCAAACAAACCTGCGTTCCCTGCGTGTGATTATGTAATTAATAGCGAGTTACTGGTATTGTTTGAAAATCCTTGATTTCTCCCGCTGTATTACTGTGTATGATAGATTTCGAAAAAATTAGAAAAAGAGCCCATTTCTGTTTAAACTGTTCACCTGTCCCAGTGGTTGCTGTCGCATATTTTTCAATGCAGTAGTTTTGATAGAAGTTGTTCTGCAGGGCCTTCCAACTCAATTTTGACGTACCGGTTCTGAATTTTGAAGAGTATATGTATTTCTTTGTTAGTAACAGCAGTGTATTAATGCTACATTGTTTATAGTCATAGCCCAGGATTTTCCTGTCTGCCCCTATCTCACCCCTCATTCCGATTTTTGAATTCAGCCATACTTCAAGACTGTCCCACAGTATTTTTACATATCTACAGTGAATAAATAAATGTTCTAAAGTTTCTATATCCTGATTACAGTGGTCACATAGGTTAGTGTTAGACAAACCAATTTGGTACAAGAATGACTTTGTTGGTAAAATTCTATGTAAAGTTTTGAACTGGATGTCTTTAAGACTGGTATTTTTTGTACAATGGTGTAATGTTTTAAATACCTTTTCCAACTCTATATTTTTTTATATATTCAACGCCTGCTCCCATTTTTCAAAAGATATAATTGGTACATTCGATTGATAATTCAACAGGTTATTGTAGCATCGACATCCCTTTTTCTGCCCTGTCAAATATCGACAGTAAACTGTTATTACCGGTATTGTCTGTAATTGGGGATTAAATTCCAGGTTTATTCTACTTATCCATTCTCTAGGAACAATTTGTTTCAATTCATTATAATCCAGGAACGTTCCTTTTATATCAAATTTAGTTTTGAAATTCTCAAATGTCAATATTTTGCCATTTGAGTCAATAATGTCCCGTATATTTAATACTATGGTTATACCAATGAGCTAAAAAGAAATAACTGTTTCTAAAATGACCATTATACCAAAGAGATTCGTTGTAAATGTCCCCAGTAGAACGGTGCTCGAGTTTGTTACATAGTGCATACCATGCTTTAAAGACGTCTTTCCAAAAAGGGTTGCTGGTTTCAGCTATCAGCATCTTAATATATTCCGGACCCGTATCATAAATCTTTGGGTCAACCACAAATTTTTGCCATTTTTGTTCGTGAAATATTAATCTTCTTATCCAGGAGATTTTTAGAGAGGACATAAGATTGTTAATATTCACCATTCTCAATCCGCCATGTTTACAGTCTTGGGTTATGACAACGCGTTTTATACGACCAACCCCGCCTTTCCATATAAATTTGAATAACATCGTATTTACATCCTTGACGAAAGTGTCGGGTGGGTTCGGCAGGGCGAGAAAGAGATGCACCAGCTTTGACAATGCCAGAGATTTAATTATCGTAATTTTACCCAACAAAGTTAAATTTTTCACTTTCCCTTTGCTCAGCACTTTTTTAAGTTCTTTGAGTTTTGCGAGGTAATTTATTTTTCATATGTCATAAAAATTAGTAGAAAAATTTATGCCCCAAATGTTAAAATCATTCACCCTGTCATGTGCTACGTTTTGACCCATTTTTAATTCTGATCTCGTAAGCGCCCCAATCCAAACGGCTTTTGTTTTGTCCAAGTTCATTTTTAACCCTGAATGTTTAAAGAAAATCTCAATACATTCCAGTGCTTCATATAGTGATTGCTCTGAACCGTCGAGGGTTAGCTGAGTGTCGCCTGCGTATTGGCGAGTTAGGTGCAGGATTGGCTTTTATTTAGATATTTTTCAAATTTCCTATCCTTGAACATAGTGCTAAATAGCATACTTGACAATAATGTGCAGATACTTTTGCTGAACTCCGCTGTAGGCAGAACAGTGGGTTACCTTAATAGCACCTATATTCAATATTTAGCACTTTTATAATCTAGTCTAATTAGAATATATTCGCATTAAAATATCTGTGACACCGTGTGTGAGAAAGGACAATATATTCAATATTTAGCACCTTTATAATATTATCTAATTGGAATAGATTCGCACTTAAATATGTAGCTGACGTCTGAGAACAGACAAGATATTGAATATTTAGCACTTTGATAATATCATATAATTAGAAGAGATTCGCAGTTAAGAAAGACAATATATTCAATATTTAGCACTTTTATAATCTATACTAAATAGAAGAGATTCGCAGTTAAATATCCACAAGAGCCTTTTCGGAGAAAGGACAATATATTCAATATTTAGCACGTTTATAATCTACTCTAATTAGAATAAATTCGCATTTAAATATGTAGGTGACGTTTAAGAACAGACAATATATTGAATATTTAGCACTTTGATAATATCATCTAATAGAAGAGATTCGCAGTTAAATATCTATCTGGCGTCCCAGAAAGACAATATATTCAATATTTAGCACCGTTATAATATCATATAATTAGAAAAGATTCGCACTTAAGTATGTAGCTGGCGTCTGGGGAAAGACAATGTATTCAATATTTAGCACTTTTATAATCTATTTTAAATAGACGAGATTCGCAGTTAAATATTTTTCTGGTGTCCCAGAAAGACAATATATTCAATATTTAGCACCTTTATATCATATAATTAGAAAAGATTCGCACTTAAGTATGTAGCTGGCGTCTGGGAAAAGACAATATATTCAATATTTAGCACTTTTATAATCTATACTAAATAGAAGAGATTCGCAGTTTAATATGTAAGAGCCTTTCGGAGAGAAGATAATATATTCAATATTTAGCACTTTTATAGTATTATCTAATTAGAATAGATTCACACTTAAATATGTAGCTGACGTCTGAGAACAGACAGTATATTGAATATTTAGCACTTTTATCATATCATCTGATTAGATGAGATTCGCAGTTAAATATCTGGCTGACGTCCGAGAAAGGCAATATATTCAATATTTAGCACCTTTATAATATCATCTAATTAGAAAAGATTCGCACATAAATATGTAGCTGGCGTCTGGGAAAAGACAATATATTCCATATTTAGCGCTTTTATAATCTATACTAAATAGAAGAGAATCGCAGTTAAATATCCACAGTGTCAGAGAAAGGACAATATATTCAATAGTTAGCACCTTTATAATATCATCTAATTAGAATATAGTTTGATTATTGTAATCAACTACCAAAGGAAGATGTTTTTGGCGTTTTGTTTCTTTCGAAATTACATTAAAAGAGGCCGATTGTCTCCGAAACGCCTTCGGTCATTGAGTGCATGCCAACATACAGTGACGCGGAATGATTGGTTTGTGCCAGTATGTCTGAATACATGCCAGCTGTCTGCATCAGTGAGGTTGCCTTTATATCTCCCGTTGTAGGCACCAATCAAATGGTTGTTTAACCAGGAAGAACGATATTATACTCCCTGTTATTGTCAGAGAAGTTGCATAGTCCAGCAAATAAGGTGTACTTGGGACTGCCTTAACATCCTTATTCACCAGCCCATGCAAGTTTGAAAATATGTAGTATTTGTGCTAATTATACAATATATTTTCTTTAAGGAGAAGCAGTCGGACAATTGGGAGCTACGGTTTAGAAGAAACATTCAGTATTTATCATGGCTGCAATTTAGAAGAAATATTCAATATTTAGCATTTGTGCTAATTATACAATATATTTTCTTTGGGAACAGGCAAGTCAGAGTGCTAACTAGCAGTAATCCTAGAAATTATCTTCAAAGTAGCACAACCCTTTCTAAATATCACTGATTTTAGAAATTATTTGCGAAGTAGCAGATCTGCTAAATAGCATGCGAGACAATAATAACCATTTCTGCACCTTAAAGGTATTGGCTGATTTTGAATTCAACATCTTTTATTTCCCACATGTTGACTGATCAAAACGTCAGACAGAACCACACAATCAACATGTATTCAACAAACAAATCACTGAGATTATTTATTTAATGTAGGCTATCCTGTATGACCGAGCCTAATTTATACAAGCATTATCATAGACTTGGTATTGGTACTCAGAACTAGGCCTTTAACCAGTTTAATAGCTATATATATGCTGCACACTGAATTGCGGGAAATAATCTAGTTGTAATTTAGCTATCCGGTCAAGCTGACAGACCGCAACGGAGAGGTCAATGTAATTCACACCAGCAAAGCACTTTTAGTGATATCTAGATAGCTACTTTGGCGAATACTTCGGTTACACACATTCTGTCTCTAGGTTAACAGCGTTTAATACATGCTATTTCACTTACCAGTGTGAGCAGTGTGAATCTGTATAATTAATTTCGCCACGTGGTTCTGTCTGCATATTTGGTTGGTCAACAATCGGAAAAGGGCGTAAAACCCAGAGTACCCGGATATCGAAACTGTAAGTTAGAAAGTCGAGTTTCACTTCACGACAACCTAGGTTATCGACTGATAACTTAGGTTTTCTACACGAATGTCCAAAACAAAAGAGAAACTCGAAGTTGAAAGAGAAACTCGAGGCTGTCTGCTAGATAACCTAGGTTTTCGACCGTAAGCTCAAGTTATCAGTTCGAAAACCTAGGTTTTCGATTCAATAACTTAAGTTATCAACGACAACTGTGATTTTCGGATTTGTGAAATAGAGACTCGAGGCTAAGGAAAGAGAAACTCGGGGATATGTGGTAGATAACCTAGATTTTCGACCGTAAACTTAAGTTCTCGATTCGAAAACCATGGTTTTCAATTTGATAACTTAAGTTCTCTGTTTGAAAACATTCAATAACTGTGAGGTTCTGATTATTTGGACATTTGGCCTTCTATAGCTGTTCAGCTTTAAAGCTGATTTTAAAAGACCATCATCGCAAAAAGCCACAGCTAGCCCTAGGGGGCCTGTAGCTATTTGACTTTGTTGGGGTCATTCTTGTGTCTCCTATTCCTGTGTGTACATCACTTGTGTGGGTCACATATCAGGGATGCAGACAATTTGTTTTCTAATTTGTGGGTGCTAGCGGACCGATTCACTTTGAAATGAAGGGAGTTCCCATTTGCCAACTACCTTGACAATATCAAGCAAAGACAGCTTTACTTGGCCAGCATACTCTAGAAGGTCGAATGGGTTGATCATCCAACCCCTGGATACATCCAATAACGTTACTTTTCAAGATCCCGGCAGGCCTTACTCGTCCGATCAAATATCGTCTATCAAGTATGATATCAAGAGATATAATCTTGAATAAACTTCATTCTAAAGCCTCTGCTTATTCTTTATCAATGAATACCAGCGTAATAATCCATAATCCAATATCCAGCCGTCGTTCATCAAAGAATTTTCGCGTCCATAATCCAATGAACTAGCACCAAATTAAAAGGATAACTCATAGTATATATACAACTAGTCTAATTTCGTACAAGGCAGAAGCGGTCAACAGTTTTCAATGATGTCAGCAAGACATCATCATGGTCCAAAAATATCAAATCCGTATCGCTGGTCAGCATTCTTAATCCATCTGATATACGTCGTAAAGTCGTATCTCAGTCACGTTTTGATTGTGACTGTTCATATGAACACTGTGAGTATCTTGAAAAACATAGGCACATACAGGCCCTAGCCCCGAGATAAGAGGAATTAGACACAAGTTACGAAACGAACCGCCATAGATCTTGCGCGCTACGCTCGTATTTTGCTATCAATATGCGATTGTGTCGCCAAATGCGAAACTTCG
>JAVTVY010010149.1:0-48965 GCA_036873755.1 Hanleya hanleyi
GCTAATATCGGTCTCCGAGCTTATCGGGGCCTGGGTGCAGGGTGGGTGTATGTAAATTTAGGATTTGTCCCGAAAATATAAAAAGCGGAACACGGACTTTACCCCTACAATAAGGGAAAACTCCTATCGGCCCTATCCCAAAGGGCTAATATCGGTCCCTGGCTTATCGGGGCCTGCTCAGAAAGGTAGGGTGGGGGAGTGGATGCATGTAAATTGAGGATTTATCCCGAAAATATAAAAAGCGGAACACGGACTTTACCCCTACAATAAGGGAAAACTCCTATCAGCCCTATCCCAAAGGGCTAATATCGGTCCCTGGCTTATCGGGGCCTGCTGAGAAAGGTAGGGTGGGGGAGTGGATGCATGTAAATTGAGGATTTATCCCGAAAATATAAAAAGCGGAACACGGAATTTATCTCTAAAATAGAGGGAAACTCCTATCAACCACGTCTAGTGGGGCTTATCGGAGCCTGCCGACAGAGGAAGGATGGGGAGTGGGTGCATGTAAATTGAGGATTTGTCCTGAAAATATAAAAAGCGGAAGACGGACTTTACCCCTACAATAGGGGAAAACTCCTATCAGCCCTATCCCAAAGGGCTAATATCGGTCCCCTGGCTTATCGGAACCTGCTCAGAGAGGTAGGGTGGGGGAGTGGGTGTACGTAAATTTAAGATTTGCCCCGAAAATATAAAAAGCGGAACACGGACTTTACCCCTACAATAGGGGGAAACTCCTATCAACCTTGTCCAAAAAGGCTAATATCGGTCCTTGGTTTATCGGGGCCTGCTGAGAAAGGTAGGGTGGGGGAGTGGGTACATGTAAATTGAGGATTTATCCCGAAAATATAAAAAGCGGAACACGGAATTTATCCCTAAAATAGAGGAAAACTCCTATCAACCACGTCTAGTGGGGCTTATCTGAGCCTGCCGACAGAGGAAGGATGGGGAGTGGGTGCATGTAAATTGAGGATTTGTCCGGAAAATATAAAAAGCGGAAGACGGACTTTACCCCTACAATAGGGGAAAACTCCTATCAACCTTGTCCAAAAGGGCTAATATCGGTCCCTGGCTTATCGGGGCCTGCTGAGAGAGGTAGGGTGGGGAAGTGGGTGTATGTAAATTTAGGATTTGCCCAGGAAATATGAAAAGCGGAACACGGACTTTACCCCTACAATAGGGGAAAACTCCTATCAACCTTGTCCCTGGCTTATCGGGGTCTGCTGAGAGTGGTAGGTAGGGGATTAGGTGTAGTATAGAAAGCAACAGTTTTGGGGCTCCGAGCTCCCGCCTGCCTCATCCCCGAGCTCCGAGCTCCCGACTATTCCATCCCCGAGCTCCGAGCTTCCGTCGTTACGCCTCAACGCCCGTCGGTACGCCTTAACGCCCTAGCATAACGCCTTGACGCCATGATATACACAGATGAAAGAAAAACAACAACATCAAGGATGAGAGATAAGAGAACAACAACAACAACAACAGGTTTTTTCTTTTCATATGGTTTATTGTTCCCTCCAGTACATCATATCCACGCTGGGGGAGCCGCGTTGGGTATGTTTACAATTCAAGAGGACTTTTGTCCAATCAGAGGCAGTCATTTGGCGCTGTATCAGTCATATTCGTTCTTGCCCGTTACTGCTTTAGATGTTTTCTCGACTGCTCTTGTCCAATCAGAAGTCGCCGTTTCAGAAACTTTCATCTTTGCTCGGTGTGACCTAATCGTCGTCGGGCAGGCCTGG
This sequence comes from Hanleya hanleyi, assembly GCA_036873755.1. Lineage (NCBI taxonomy): Eukaryota > Metazoa > Mollusca > Polyplacophora > Lepidopleurida > Hanleyidae > Hanleya > Hanleya hanleyi. The sequence goes on from JAVTVY010010149.1 coordinate 1,737, forward strand.
ATAGTGTTCCGGCAGCATGTCCTGAAAGAGTTGTTTGCGCATCCTGATCGCATTTTTCAGGGCCTCAGTGGGTAGTAGCCCCATATCCTCTTCCAAGTGACGCTTGGTCTTCACGATGGACCTGTGCGTGGGGTCGCCTTTCATTTCAAGCAGTAGTAAGGTATACTGTTCATAGATCGCCATGGCTGTTTTCCTGACGCAGGGGCGCATTTGGGTGTACGGCTGTTGTAAGTTATCCTGTCCGGTGTCCTCGATCGCTGCAGCATGAGTATTGATAGCTGCTGTCACAATACGATCCCAGAAGGAAGGTTCTGCCTCACTTTCTTGGTATGTAGGCTGACTATCTGAGGTCAAGCTCTCCGTATCAGTATATAGACTCTCAGCAATCTCACTTTCCTGGGATGTAGGCTGACTATCTGAGGTCAAGCTCTCCTTATCAGTAGATAGACTCATCAATTTCTGTATCGGCTTCTTGTGCCTCGGAGTCTTCAATCCCATGTATATTTTTCTCGTGTCGCATCATATCGTAACGTCTGGTGAACGTGCGTTGGTACTCAGAGCAAGTATAAACCATATTGACGGTTGAACGTCGACTGTGCGTGTTTTGGCAATACACTTGCTTTTATAGACAGTAACGGCCGTCAACGCTTAGCTTAACGCTTCAACGCCCTGGTGAACTAGCTCAGAAGCCGTGATTGTCATGGAATTGCCTCCAATACATCGAAATGCAGTGACGCCCGTCAACGCCCGCCGTTACGCCTTAACGCCCGTCTCAACGCCCGTCAACACCCGTCGTTACGCCTTAACGCCCGTCTCAATGCCTTAACGCCCTATCTTTACGCCTTAACGCCCGTCTCAGCGCCTTAACGCACCAGGTGCACCAGGTATGTGTGTGTGCGCCTGCGTACGATGACATCACCTCCGAGCAGCGCAGGATCAAAGGTCACTTTCGGTCACGTTGTCAAGCGTCGCTTCCGGTCACGTGACCGAAAGTGCACTCAGAGTTCAAAGGTTAATCGGCCTCCAAAACTCCTTTATCGCTCGTTAAGGCGCTGAGACGGGCATTAAGGCGTAAAGATAGGGCGTTCAGGCATTGAGACGGGCGTTAAGGCGTAACGACGGGTGTTGACGGGCATTGAGACGGGCGTTAAGGCGTAACGACGGGTGTTGACGGGCGTTGAGACGGGCGTTAAGGCGTAACGACGGGCGTTGACGGGCGTCACTGCATTTCGATGTATTGGAGGCAATTCCATGACAATCAGGGCTTCTGAGCTAGTTCACCAGGGCGTTGAAGCGTTAAGCTAAGCGTTGACGGCCGTTACTGTCTATAAAAGCAAGTGTATTGCCAAAACACGCGCAGTCGACGTTCAACCGTCAATATGGTTTATACTTGCTCTGAGTGCCAACGCACGTTCACCAGACGTTACGATATGATGCGACACGAGAAAAATATACATGGGATTGAAGAGTCCGAGGCACAAGAAGCCGATACAGAAATTGATGAGAGTCTATCTAATGATAAGGAGAGCTTACAACAGGCGTACACTCAAATGCGCGCCTGCATCAGGAAAACAGCTATGGTGATCTATGAACAGTATACCTTACTACCGCTTGAAATGAAAGGCGACCCCACCCACAGGTCCATCATGAAGACCAAGCGTCACTTGGAAAAGGATATGGGGATACCACCCACTGAGGCCCTGGAAAATGCGATCAGGATGCGCAAACAACTCTTTCAGGACATGCTGCCGGAACAATATCCAGGCCTGCCCGACGACGATTAGGTCACACCGAGCAAAGATGAAAGTTTCTGAAACGGCGACTTCTGATTGGACAAGAGCAGTCGAGAAAACATCTAAAGCAGTAACGGGCAAGAACGATATATGACTGATACAGCGCCAAATGGCGGCCTCTGATTGGACAAGAGTCTTCTTGAATTGTAAACATACCCAACGCGGCTCCCACCGCGTGGGTATGATGTACTGGAGGGAAGAATAAACCATATGAAAAGAAAAAACATGTTGTTGTTGTTGTTCTCTCATCTCTCATCCTTGATGTTGTTGTTTTTCTTTCATCTGTGTATATCATGGCGTCAAGGCGTTATGCTGGGGCGTTAAGGCGTAACGACGGGCGTTAAGGCGTAACGACCGATGCTCGGAGCTCGGGGATGGAGTAGTCGGGAGCTCGGAGCTCGGGGATGAGGCAGGCAGGAGCTCGGAGATCGGAGCCCCAAAACTGTTGCTTTCTATACTACTCCTAATTCCCCACCCTACCACTCTCAGCAGGCCCAGATAAGCCAGGGGCCGATATTAGCCCTTTGGGACAAGGTTGATAGGAGTTTTCCCCTATTGTAGGGGTAAAGTCCGTCTTCCGCTTTTTATATTTTCAGGACAAATCCTCAATTTACATGCACCCAGTCCCCATCCTTCCTCTGTCGGCAGGCTCCGATAAGCCCCACTAGACGTGGTTGATAGAAGTTTTCCTCTATTTTAGGGATAAATTCTGTGTTCCGTTTTTTATATTTTCGGGATAAATCCTCAATTTACATGCACCCACTTCCCCACCCTACCTTTCTCAGCAGGCCCCGATAAACCAGGGACCGATATTAGCCCTTTTGGACAAGGTTGATAGGAGTTTCCCCCTACTGTAGGGGTAAAGACCGTGTTCCGCTTTTTATATTTTCGGGACAAATCCTAAATTTACATACACCCACCCTGCACCCAGGCCCCGATCAGCCCGGGGACCGATATTCGCCCTTTGGGATAGGACTGATAGGAGTGTTCCCTTATTGTAGGGGTAAAGTCCGTGTTCCGCTTTTTATATTTTCGAGATAAATCCTCATTTGACATGCACCCACCCGATTGACTTGAGATATGTAGACCCCGATAAGCCCGGGGACCGATATTAGCCCTTTGGGATAGGGTTGATAGGAGTTTTCCCTTATTGTAGGGGTAAAGTCCGTGTTCCGCTTTTTATATTTTCGGGACAAATCCTAAATTTACATACATCCACCCTGCACCCAGGTCCCGATCAGCCCGGGGACCGATATTCGCCCTTTGGGATAGGGCTGATAGAATTTTCCCCCTATTTTAGAGGTAAAGTCCGTGTTCCGCTTTTTATATTTTCGAGACAAATCCTCATTTTACATAATTTGAATTTTGAATTTTATTCACCAAACATACAGCAGATATACGAATATACAGGTTATCAAGATAAAAATAACATTAGCCGCACATAAGGCGGGAGTAAAACCCCAGGGGGCTTGTTTTATCCCGGATTAGCTTGAGTAGATGTTCATGGTATACGGCGAGAGGAGTATGGAAAGTAGCAATACAGTTTTCGATGTTCTAATATTTACGCTAGTTCGGTGAATAAAGCGAATATAATATTTGCACTAGTAAGGTGAATAAGGCACTGCATAGATCAGTTATCGAGAGATATGGCACACACACAACAAAATCGACGAATGTTAATATAGAGACTGCGCACAGGTAAGCATGGCATTATACACATATAACGTGATTGGAAATAGACTGATCGATGCGCATGGATAATTGGTTGTAAGATGAAGGGTGACCGGTAGGCAAGAAATTTCGGTTAGAATTGATGATAGCCATATCAGCGTCCGAATTTATTGAGCAAAAACTCTTTCAGTCGGGATTTAAACAGTGACTTGGAGGCATAACATTTCAGGCTGACTGGCAATGAATTCCATATACGTGGTCCTTTAATTTTGGTGGAGTAGAATGAGAGTTGTGAGTGATAAAACGGCCTGTACAGATTAAGGTTAACTTGTCTTGTTGGATAATTGTGTACTGCAGATAATTTGATGAAGTAATTGCGCGAAAGGTAGGGAAGAAAAAACGAGTGGTAGAAGAATTTGTGTGCAAATATCAGGATTAGGTAGTCATTTACTAGATGTAGAGGTAGAATATTCATTTCTACAAATAAGTTTCTGGTATGGGCACGTCTGGCACTTGCAGTTAAGATGCGGATGAGCCTTTTTTGTAGGACAACTAGTGGTTGAAGGTGCGTTCGGAAAGTGTTTGCCCAGACCATACTGCAGTAGGATATGTAGGGGTAAAATAACGAATAATACAAAAGAATTAGGGTCTTTCTGTTCACGCAATGTTTAATGTTATTAATAATACCTATATTTCTTGACAGTTTTGAGCATAGTGCTTCAATATGTGAGTGCCAGGTTAGCTTGCCATTAAAAAGAATGCCGAGAAAGGAGGTGTTCGCTTTAGATGGATATTTTTCCCTTCAGAGTCGCTCTCATCCTCCCCACAGCGCATGCTCCATTTCGCAGGCCCCCAGCGAGGTGGTTGAGTCGCTCTCTGCTGCTCTATTGTCTCGCTCCGAGCCGGCCGGTAAATTGTGACGTAATGCTTAGGTATTCCCCAACTCTTTGTCAGATAGGCGAGGCCAGTCTAATGGGAAATTCTGGTTCATATTCTCATACAGTTACCATTAGTATTTTTTAACGACTGAGATATTTACGATCAGTTATATTAATTTATAAACCCACTCGAAAACTGAAAAATCACTGCCAAAAGTTCAGCGAACAATAAATTAGAAAGTAACTGCAAAAAAAAACAAACAACATATTGGCACAGGCATAATAAGCGTCACCACTCGTTGAGGGTCATTTCCTTAATAAAGGCCATGATATAAGACAAGTTTAACATTATAACTTTTCAATTCATAGTTACAACTTTCCGCTGCCCTAAGACGAAATTGTATATGTGTAACAATTAATTTTTTGCTCTGCTGGATCGTCAGACTATTCAAATACTGAACAAGTGGTCTGACTGTGTGTGTGGAGTTGTTTGTGTGCAATTCTATTCACGAATTATAATAAAATAAGAGATTATGTGCGTTAGGGGTTCGCTGTCTTCATTTCACGTCACTATTGCACTTTAAAGTACAAAATGAAGATGGGAGAAAAAAGACAAAAAATAAATATTTTTTTCGGGGATTTGGGATTCGAACCAAAATGTTGGTTTTGCTTTAATCTATAGTCCGACACTGTAACCATTCGGCCAAGCAGCTGTTACAATTATCAGCTTGAGGAATCATGTGCCGAATGGCGATGAACAACACCCTTTCAGAGCATTACAAGCGTTTTGACATATTTCAATATCATGAAAATATGACACCTTTAACCAAAACGATTTTTCAGTATCATTTTGGATCAAACCTACCGCATTTCGATATGTAAGACTCGTTTTGGTTAAAGGTGTCATATTTTATATATGAAGGGAATTCCCTTCAAGAATATCGCCAAAAATTGCAAAAACAAACAAATGCTTATTTTCTAATACTCGTAATATTTTTTTGACAAATCTCTTCTCGGTGAAAATTGAGAATATGAAAATTCAGTATTTTCTCTCTCAAGCTAATAACTTTTAAAGTAAACGAGAGGAAATTATATTTTCGGTTTATAAACGCAACACACTAAGGACAAAAATACGGTCAAACCGAACACCTCCTTTGAATGTATTGACGCATTCAAGCTCATTACCATCGAGGACCAGTTTAGATGTAATACGATCTGGTCGGTTTGATAAGCATATATTTGGTGTTTTGTATGTTGAGAGACAGCAGATTACAGGAAAACCAGTTATGAAGTTTGGCGATCTCGTTTGACAGAGTTTCGACTAGATTATCATAATCTGAGTCGGAAGAAACTGCGCTTGTATCGTCGGCGAAAAGGAGTGTGTCTAGAATATCGGATGCTTTGGCTATGTCATTAATATAGACCAGAAAAAGAATGGGGCCGAGGATCGATCCTTGAGGTACACCACAGTCTATGATATTGGTTGAAGAGAGTACATTGTTATAGCACACGCACTGAGACCGAAGAGACAGATAGCTGCGGAACCAGTCGTTGGAAATTCCTCGGAATCCATAGTGTTCGAGTTTATGAAGCAGTATTTGGTGGTTGACGGTGTCAAATGCTTTAGAGAGATCAAGAAACATGGCAATACTAAACTTTTTATCTTCTTTTGCACTAATTAATTTATCATATAGTGCCAACACTGCATCACATGTGGAATGATTAGCCCGGAAGCCAAATTGATTGGGACTGATAATATTGTGGGCTTCCAGGAAAGATGTCATTCTAATGGCAACAATCTTTTCGAAAATTTTACTAAAGCAGGGAAGAACGGATATAGGTCTGTAATTACTTGCTAGGTGTTTATCACCGGATTTATACACAGGTGTTACTTTAGCTACCTTCAAAACGTTTGGCATTTTTCCAAGCTGGAGTGACAGATTTACAATATGTGATAGAGGAAGTGCTATGAGATGCGAGATGGGTTTGATTAGCGACATACGGATGCCATCTATTCCAGGAGATCCAACCTTTAATTCCGCAATAACTTTCGTTATCTCTTCTGGTGTACAAGGACTTAAAATGATTTGTTCTGGATTTTCACGAGTCAAGAAAGTTTTATAATCAGTTGGAGATCGCGGAATTTTGGCGGCCAGGTTTGAGGCAACTGAACAGAAATAATCGTTTAAATGGTTTGCTATCTCTGATGCGTCAGTAGTTTCATTTCCGTTAATGGTGAAGTTACGCGGTAGAGTACTGCACTTTCGCCGTTCCATAAGTTCATTTATCATTTTCCATGTTTCCTTGATATTATTATTATGTTCGTTAAATTTGTCTTCATAGTATTTTTTCTTAGCGTGTCTCAGAGTGTGGTTGAGTTTATTTCTATACTGCTTATATCGTACGGTAGTTTCGGTTTGTTTCTTTGATATGTGTAACCTGTATAATCTATTTTTTCATGTATTGAGTTAATGATACAGGGCGTTATCCACGGTTTGTTTATTTTTCTTTTGCCAACAGTTTTTGTACGGGAAGGGAAGCATTCGTCATAGATAGGGGTAAAATTATCGACAAATATACCCATAGCCTCATCAATGTCTGTATCTTGATTAGTGACATTTTCCCAGTCAGCATTCCCCAGCATCTCTCTGAATAGAGTTTGTTGTTCAGAGTTAACGAGGCGGTAAACGATGTTTTGTTCGGTGGTTGTGAACGTAGGAGAGGCTCCGTTTATATGAAAAACAGGGAAATGATCAGAGATATCGGACATGAGTATACCGGAACAGCGGTCTTCCTCATGAAAATTAGTAAAAATGTGATCTATCAGGGTTGCAGAATTTGACTTGACACGGGTAGGTTTAGTAATTTTGGGGGAAAAGTAATACGATTTCATATTCTCATAAAATTGTCTGGATGGTCCATGTGTATGGGTCTTAAAGAGATCAATATTGAAGTCTCCCATTAAGATGCATTTCTTCATTTCCGGCTTTAGGACATTGAATGTTTCTAGGAGCTTTGTATTAAAATAATCAACGTTTTTGCCAGGGGGTCGATAAATTATACCTATAACGTATGAGCTGTTGGTATCAGTGGCTTCGATAAATAATGATTCGTATTCTCCATTAGGATCAATATGCGAGAGATCATCTCTAACAGAACATTTCATTATATCGTCCCTTATATATAGGATGACTCCGCCCCGGTTCGATGCTGGCGTGATAGCGGAAACGGCTTCTAACCAGGGATAGTGTATAGCTCCTCCGTTAAGGGGTTAAGCCAACTCTCGGAAATTCCGATTGCAGTGAAGCGAAAATCTAAATTCTGTAATAGTCCAATGATTTCAGTGTAGTGTTTTTTTAGGCTTCGAGCGTTGAAGTGGATAACAGATAACGTAGAACTATCAGATAGATTATTTGAGTGAACGTGTGATCGAAAAGTATCATCAAAGTAATAGTTCGATTGATGGGAACTCATAGCATTCCAGTGTGAAAGTTCATTTTCCGTGTCATCGGTGATGTAAGTAGAATTATTGGGAGGATTGAGTTCGAGTGGGTTAAAGCACATGTTTTCAAAATCAGCCAGGAAACCGTCATCTTGGTTTAGATTTGCCTCCATGTCAATATCGTGTTCATGGAAAAAGGGTAATTCCTCAAGCAGATCTAAGATGATGACAAGAAAAGAGAGAAAATGCGAAAGTGAAATCTTGAAAATTAGAGAAAGGCAGAAAATTCGAAAGATCAATGCATGGCCCTAACAAGCCACCGTACAAGCAGAGACATGGGTTAAAAGAGAGTATAGCTTTACAATGTAGATAGGGCTGGTGGATTCAAAGAAATCGTACTTTCGGAGTATTTTATCCATGCGCATCGACAAAATAAAGTTTAGGAGCAACACAAATGTACAGTAATACGGTGACTGTAGTAAGAGTGTCTTAACATTTCGGTGATTGTTATTATGTTCGATGTAGTTGTACTGTAGTAAGAATATATACATGCGCAAAGCTGGGTTTATTATATACATGTAACAAAGCGTGAGTGTGGTGTGCTTGAAAATATACAATAATGCAATGAAGATAGTTCTCGACAGCAAAAAGAAAAGAAAATGAGATAAAAGCAGGGACCTATAACGGTCAAATAACACAAAAAACATACAGATTAAAAAAAACAAAACAAACTAGTATAAATGCGATGGGTTGCAGATTAAGCACGTGCAAAGGGTAGCTCGGCTACCCGGAACTCACTTGTCTATTTTAAGCAAATATGTTCAGTCGGTTTAAAGAGTTGCCATATCTTTTGACTGGGTAAACAAATTTATAGAGGGTATACAGAAACTAGGAATTAGGAACGTAGAACTGGTCTTTCCAAAAGATCAGCTCTACTTTCCTCGTTTCAAGTACATATCCTGGTTGAATGAGAATCTACATTATTATATACAGAAACTAATTTAAAGAAAGTTCAGAAAAGTTGCGTGTTTCAAGGTAGGCAGATTTACTATGGAACTCACGTGTCTATTTCAACCACAGCGTGTGTCAGGTCGGTTGAAAGAGTCATATCTCTTGACTAAGAAAATAAGTATAAAGAAAGTAAAGAAAATTTGGCGCGTTTCAAGGTGAGCAGGTTGGTCGTGAAATTTACAAACACAATTTAGCGTGCGAACTCAGTTGGATATTTTTGACTTAACGTGTGCCGAAATGTACATCGTGAAACAAAGAGAAACATACACCCACCCATGACTTGCAAAATCCTTCCGTAGGGACCCCAAGTCCCCGACTCAAATGAATGGACGGCAACAAAAGGCAGCATCTCCTAGTGGAAAATGCATACTGAAGTAAGAATTATAGACACCACTTCGAGAGAAGTTTTACAACCCTCTGACTAGAATTATTTTCAGGCTACCACAAAACGTATCGTCTTAGCCGTAATACGAAGTTACAGCTGAACTCATAAATACAGCTAGCAGGATAAGGCCATTGTCACTTGATTGGTTGTTTAGCATGACCTCGGTTTTTTGTATACACATGCTAGATGTTATAATTATTTATTATTAATTATTAAATTGCAAACCAATTGTGTACGTATATGAAGAAAATGAGTAAGTTTTACTCATGAAAATGTAAACCCCTTATCTTTTTTTAATTATTTGCCCTCAAAATGTAGATGAGGGTTTGTCATGCTAAACAACTAATCAAATGACAATGGCCTAACCGATATTAATTATCTTGTAAACTCACCAGCCCTCTTGTGACAAGCACGAAGAAAAAGGGTACAATGGAATATCACAATTACCAAACTTTACAAGCTAAAAGTGACAAAATTATACATTATAAATTCATGGGACAGCAGTTATTGGTGACGGTATCCCTCTTCGTCTCCAAGAGAATAACTTGTTTTTAAGCATACTGCCAGTAATACCTTTGAGTTGTGCTTTGCAGAGAAATGAAAAGAATGTACGGTATGAAAAGTAAAATTAATTTCATAACACATTTACATGAAATAGACTAGCACGAGAAACACAACTTAACATTGTACGTAAAATTGGCGATTTAATTTTACCACACAACTTCACACATGAACTGAAACAAGGGAAATAACTCATACAGCAATAGGTTCAGTATATGTTTAGTGACATATTATCCTTTGAGCTATAGACATTAACGATAATTCTATCATATACCCTAGTATTGTGAATAAATTCATTACATTCACAGATGATACACAGACACGGGAAACATAAGTATCCATGGTTTTTTAGCAGGAATGCAGTGCTTACATATTAGAAGTTCAAAAGCAATGTTCTAAAATTGGTAGTTCACAGAAATTGACTAACTCTGATCCCGTCAATCTCGCCGTTGCTATAACAGCAACAGCAGTTTTTTTCTTACGGAAGAACTTGATGATAAAGGTCACATACCGTACAGACATGCATCCACATGGGATTTCTCGACTCTCTATACTACAATCCCTCATCAGGACATTATTGGCCGTCTAAGTTCATTAATAGTATCTGTGTTCAAGAAAACTGATCGTAGATATATTAATGTTGGAAGCCATAAAGCATTCTTTAGCTCTACTACATGGGGATTAAACATTGTCTATGTGACACTGTTAAGAGGGATCATGTGTAGGGCGGGTTGGGGGAAACGGGTTGCACGGCGTGTTCGCACGACCTGTGCCCATCGCGGTGCGATGGAGTGCCCAAGTACATTAAATTGCAAACCAATTGTGTACGTATATGAAGAAAATGAGTAAGTTTTACTCATGAAAATGTAAACCCCTTATCTTTTTTTAATTATTTGCCCTCAAAATGTAGATGAGGGTTTGTCATGCTAAACAACTAATCAAATGACAATGGCCTAACCGATATTAATTATCTTGTAAACTCACCAGCCCTCTTGTGACAAGCACGAAGAAAAAGGGTACAATGGAATATCACAATTACCAAACTTTACAAGCTAAAAGTGACAAAATTATACATTATAAATTCATGGGACAGCAGTTATTGGTGACGGTATCCCTCTTCGTCTCCAAGAGAATAACTTGTTTTTAAGCATACTGCCAGTAATACCTTTGAGTTGTGCTTTGCAGAGAAACGAAAAGAATGTACGGTATGAAAAGTAAAATTAATTTCATAACACATTTACATGAAATAGACTAGCACGAGAAACACAACTTAACATTGTACGTAAAATTGGCGATTTAATTTTACCACACAACTTCACACATGAACTGAAACAAGGGAAATAACTCATACAGCAATAGGTTCAGTATATGTTTAGTGACATATTATCCTTTGAGCTATAGACATTAACGATAATTCTATCATATACCCTAGTATTGTGAATAAATTCATTACATTCACAGATGATACACAGACACGGGAAACATAAGTATCCATGGTTTTTTAGCAGGAATGCAGTGCTTACATATTAGAAGTTCAAAAGCAATGTTCTAAAATTGGTAGTTCACAGAAATTGACTAACTCTGATCCCGTCAATCTCGCCGTTGCTATAACAGCAACAGCAGTTTTTTTCTTACGGAAGAACTTGATGATAAAGGTCACATACCGTACAGACATGCATCCACATGGGATTTCTCGACTCTCTATACTACAATCCCTCATCAGGACATTATTGGCCGTCTAAGTTCATTAATAGTATCTGTGTTCAAGAAAACTGATCGTAGATATATTAATGTCGGAAGCCATAAAGCATTCTTTAGCTCTACTACATGGGGATTAAACATTGTCTATGTGACACTGTTAAGAGGGATCATGTGTAGGGCGGGTTGGGGGAAACGGGTTGCACGGCGTGTTCGCACGACCTGTGCCCATCGCGGTGCGATGGAGTGCCCAAGTACATCCATCCATCCATCCACATACAAGAGATATCATTCATGGGATGTTTCTTCGTTTATAGAGTTGCTTGAATTTCTCATTAAAAATATCTATGTGAAATTTGGCAACAGAATATATCAGCAGCATATAGGTATTCCAATGGGTACTAATTGTGCACCCCTGTTGGCTGACCTGTATCTGTTCTCTTATGGATATGACTATATGCAGACGCTTTCAAAAACCGATCCATTCAAAGCCCGTTCCTTCTCATTCACCAAACGCTATATAGACGGCCTTCTCGCTGTGGATAATCGCTATATAAATGACGCAGTGAAGGATATATATCCACCTTCACTGGATTTGAAGGAAACTACAGATAGCCCTACAGGCACATCATATTTAGATCTATATCTCTACAAAAATGAAATGGGCATTCTCTCTCGTCGACTTTATGACAAAAGAGATGATTACAATTTCGACATCGTAAACTATGTCTTTCTGGATAGTAATATTCCAGTGGGACCTGCATATGGCGTATACATATCTCGCATAGTAGCATTTGCTAGATCCTGCGTTAAATGTGACTATTTTAATCAACGGCACAAAACATTGTTGCAGGAACTTGTAAAACAGGGCTATTCCAACAAGCTCCTCCACTCAAAGTTTCTCAAATTTGGCGATACATATCGCATGCTGATAGCAAAATACGAGCGTAGCGTGAAAGATCGATGGCGTTACGTTTCGTAACTTGTGTCTAATTCCGCTTAACCCGGGGCTAGGGGCGGTATGAACCCATGTACTTCAAGATCCTCATGATGTTCATATGAACAGTCACAATCAAAGCGTGACTGAGATACATCATTCTTTAGATGACGACTTTACAACGATTATTATGGATTAAGAATACTGAACAGCGAAACGGATTTTATGTTTTTGGAACATCATGATGTCTTGTCGGCATCATTGAAAACTGTTGCCCGCTTCTCTCTTGCAGGAAACTAGCCAATGTTTATGTATACTTTGATTGTTTTTTTGAATTTGGTGCTAATACTGTTATATGGAATATGGAATAGGTCTTTGGATTATGGACGCGGATATTCTTTAATGGACGACGGCTGAATTATGAATGACGGACTAGACTCTTGTAAGCTACATGTAACAGTTACTACTATACAGACCAGTTCGGGTATGCGGTAAAGCTCTTCAGCCTGCCGCAAAACGTATCGTCCTCACCGTAATACGAAGTTTCAACTTAAACTCATAAATCCAGCAAACAGGATAACCGATATTAATTATCTTATAAATTCATCAGCCCTTTGATGACAGTCACAAAGGAAAGGTTATAACGGAAAGCTAAAATGTACAACATTATACATTATAAACTCATATGCCAGCAGATATTGATGATGCAAAACAATCACAGTGTCGCTGTTCTCAAGTCTCCCTGGCGGCTATTTGTTTTAAAGCATACTGCCAATACGTTCGGTTGTGCTTTTTGGACAAAAGAAAGACACGGACCATATGTAAATGAAATAAGCGAAAATATTCACATGATACACGCAACGCAGAGTAATTATCCTGTCCTTTTGCTTATGTAATTCAAGATTTAATTTTACAACAACACAACACATTTGAACTGAAACAAGGGAAACAACTCTCACATGATTAGGTTCAACGTATTGCTAGTTTATTAGCATAGTATCCCTTGAGCTATAGACATTTACGATCGTTCTGTCATATATATATATATACCTTAGTCTTGGGAATAAAATTCAGTTCATTCACAGATGATACTCAGCCACGTGAAACATAAGTATACATGGTTTATCTGGAAAGCCGTGTGAACATCTTAAAACTTACACCTGCTAAAAAGCAGTGCTCTTAGATAGATAGTCCACAAAAATTGACAAAACCATTAAGTCTTATCCCGTCAATTTCACTGTTGCCATAACAGTTACATGCGACAGTTACTACTATATACAGACCAGCAATGAATATCTGATTCCCTGATTAATGTATTTATTACATTGTTTAATGACTGAAAAATGATTCAAACAGCCATTTTATTTTTACCCCGAAGTGAGGTCTCAGTATAGTCTAGAGCGGTTCGAAGGAATGGAAGCTACCGTGTTCACAAACTCACTCGATCGCGGGCTGCTGGCTAATATTGCCCACTACAAGGGCATTGGATTCATATTTTCCACAACACAGACATTACCCTCTTGCAGGAAACAAGCCTATGTTTATGTATACAATGATTGTCTTTTTGAATTTGGTGCTAATACTGTTATATGGAATATGGAATCGGTCTTTGGATTATGGACGCGGATATTCTCTAATGGACGACGGCTGGATTATGAATGACGGACTAGACGCTTGTAATCCGAAGCAATAATAAGACACCATGTCGGGAAAGGTTTCGCAGTCCACTGACTAGAATTATTTTTATTGTGGGCACAAAAATAGTTGTTTATAAGTCTGTGCTTGCTGAATCTTCTGTGGTGTCCACATTTCATAGCCTACCAACGAAATCGAATTAGGAGATGTGATATACCCCTTACCCACAGCAGGGGAATTTCCTTTGCCAATCTATCAGCGCGATATTCCATTAAGCAAAACTGTCGAACAAGGCGACTAGATATTATGCCACGCACCTGTGTAGCTGGGGCTCATATATACTGTACAGGATGACGGCGGATGATCACCTTCTTGATATCTTTTGTATTGTATGCCATTCGGTAGTTTATTGTTTGCGATTAAATCGTAATTTAAATCGTTATTATCGCGCCAGGTGCATGGCTGTTTGATTTTCACATAGAGTCTGTTCTCATAAACCATGATCATGTCGTTGTCCTCGACCCTCATCCTAACTCCCGGAAAGTCAAGGACAGATACGCCAGGTTTTCAGAATGCTTTAATTTTCAGAAAAGGAACTGTGGAACACATGAGTTTAAATGTCTATGTGTGACAGATTTCGAAGCATTTGCTTCAACAACATACATATAATGTATTGGCGACTATAAATGTAGACTATATTTAAAAAGATTATTAAGTTAAATTCGCATAAATTCATTGTTTGATACACTTATCAATACCATCCAATAATACATAACATTTTCTGGCTTGATTCTTTAGTTAAAACAAATTGAAAAAATCGTGATGGCCCGTCATCAACAATTAATGACGTGACTTTGTCCTCGCCATTTAACGTTGATGATAAAGGGTGAGGATCACCAGTTATTGGTAAACGGGCCTGGTCATCACCAATTATTGGTGAGGTGCAATGAGTGAAGATTCCAGGTCATCACCATTTATTGATGAGACCTAGGTCCACTCTCCAATAAACGCTGATGGCCAACACCTTATAATGGTGTTGGTGGGCTATCGTGTCAGAATTTGGGATGAACTTAGCTGCAGGATCGTTTTTGTGCAAAGAGTATCTAAGATAGAACGATCTAGATAGAAATATCAACATAGATACCTGTCTAAAATCAAATGACTGGGTAGATGGTGCATATACTTTGGATATATCGTTATCATTTACAATACTGTCCCATGTATGAAGAGGATTGAGTTGTTCGAATGTTCGAAGATTCGAACACATTATTTCTGAATTCTGCTGGGGATGAACTCTACAAAGTTAAGTGACATTAATCTTCCCTGGATTCGTGACATGATCGTTCATATATTCGAAATATGGTCACAATGATCGACCCACCACCGTTGTCATAAATGTTTCTAATCTCACAGAATACAATCCTGTTATCCTATTGTTGTCCATAGTGTAGAACCATTCGAAATAAAGCACTCGAAATATGTCTAACCAGTAGCGGTTTAGCCAGCCCATATCACCTAAAACAGCCTCGGAGATATTACAACGATGCTTATGGTGTACTGCTCAGGACCTGTATTGTGTGTACACGTAAGATGGTATATAAAAGAAATGTAAAGGATGAGAACCATGGGAACGAATGACACTTGCGCTTCAGAAAGGACAGAGAATGTGGTCTTCACAGATTAGCCAACGTCACAAAACATTGTTGCAGAAACTTATAAAACAGGGCTATTCCACCAAGCGCCTCCACTCAAAGTTTCTCAAATTTGGCAATACATATCGCATGCTGATAGCAAAATACGAACGTAGCGTGCAAGATCTATGGCGCTACGTTTCGTAACTTGTGTCTAATTCCGCTTAACCCGGGGCTAGGGGTCGTATGAACCCATGTTCTTCAAGATCCTCATGGTACTCATATGAACAGGCACAATCAAAGCGTGACTGAGATACATCATTCTTTAGATGACGACTTGAAAACTGTTGACCGCTTCTCTCTTGCAGGAAACAAGCTTATGTTTATGTATACTATGATTGTCTTTTTGAATTTGGTGCTAATACTGTTATATGGAATATGGAATAGGTCTTTGGATTATGGACGCGGATATTCTCTAATGGACGACGGCTGGATTATGAATGACGGACTAGACGCTTGTAATTTTAACCTGTGTATGCCTGGATTCTGCTGGTGGACAAGTTGTCCCCGGGCCGGGCCCCTGCACACCAAACCCTCATAACATAATGGATACAATACAAAGAAATAATATTAAGACAGACCCGAGGAACCTTAGTGCAGGTTTCTCGGCCGAGTCTCTAATAGTTCGAAATGCACTAAGACCTTTTTCAATCCAAATGACAGATATATTTCTGACAGCAAAGCAAGGCCACGATATCAAACCTTGTAATATTGCGCTTGATGATTGTTTAGCACCGAATTCTACATGTAATAATTTCAAAATTTAAATGTGGACATCGTGGATGTCTCACGTGTCCACTCCTTAATACGTCAGCTTCATTTAGTTCCGCGTTAACTGGTAACTCATATTCTATCAACTCGTATGTTGATCTTAGTTGTTCTACTACAAACTGTATTTATTTAGTTTCCTGTAAGAAGTGTGGTCAACAGTATGTTGCCAAGACCACCCAAAGACTCCATCTTAGGGTGAACGGTCACAGAAAATCCGTTAGGAAAAAGCAATTGCTTATAGGTAGACATTTTTCTGGACCCGACCATGGCTGGGATAACTTTAGTATTTAGATCATAGACGTCGTCTATCCATCTACTAAGGATTCCCCCTTTGGATTTGAGAGAAAAATCCGACAGCGGGAATTATTCTGGATGCTAGAACTTGGGTCAGTGTTTCCGTTTGGTTTAATTGATAATGTCAGTGGGTTCGGCAATGCTACAAACCGCCGTTCAAATATATCCAACATTACCCAACTATTTAAACCCCATCAACGGAGACAACGCAGCCATGGTTGGCGAAAGTTTAATAGTTCGATGATTCACGATCATATCACTTTAAATTACTTAGTAGGTTTAACTAACGCACCCAATAGTATACATAGCTTACGTACAGTTCTGTATGCGTTACCTCTGAGAGCTTTAAATCAAATAGCCAGAGATATACAACAATCTGCGTCTTCAGGAAATATAATACCATCAAAAATCAGTAAAGTATGTCAAGATATAGCGTATTTTCGGTTATATCGTCCAGTGAACATAATCGAAACATCTCAAGATCGGCTTTTCTTGAAACTCAACTACTTAGATAAAGGACTGGACATCATTAATTTACCTCGAATCCTGAATGATCCAGAGGTACGCAACGCTGTACCAAACTATTTCAAGTTCACAGAACCTCCTTGCATTTCATATAATTATACTAAATCTATAGCCACCAAAATATTCAATTACTCCAATGCTGTCAAGGAGTTTGACTGGAACTTATACACGTCAGGAGGCTATAGTTGTGATTGTGAATTGTCGAACTTTATCTATACACCCTGCAAACATATTGTGACTGGTGACCTTGATGTGGTGAGTGATAAGGATCTGAAATTACTCCTGATGAAAGGACCTAAATATAGAGAGCCAAGAAGAATAAATCTGAAGGCCGACCAGAAGATCGTCCTGTCTGCATTAGAACAGTACGTTATTGATTGGTCTAAGCGAGAAAAAGTTGAACCTACAGTACTCGCTGATTGGCTGGACCTCACCAAGAGCAAGGTCGTTGAAACAATCCGCCATATTGACAGAAGTACTCTTCCCCAAGCAAAACAAGTACTGAGAAACCTCAATTCGCAAGAAGTTCTAGCAAATCTCCAGAGTAAATTCGTCATAGTCCCAGCAGACAAAGCTCCGAATAATATAATATTCATATGTAAATATTACTATTACCAGGTGCTGGTTAAAGAATTGAGTGTAGACATATCTTCATCAAATACGTCTACTTACTCCCAAACTGCATTTACTCTGGAAGATTTATTTAACAATCACAAAAAGTTTCTCAGGGAAAGAGGTATTTGTCTTCCAACCAATCATAACGACATACCAAAAATACTGGACTCCCAAAATGCATAAATCACCATACAAAGCTAGATTCATAGCTGGTTCTAGAAGCTGCACCACCAAGCTTCTTTCAACCCTATTGACGAGGGCCCTTCAGGAGGTAAAAGCATTTTGGGAAAGGTATTGCGCCACTATTTCTAAGAACTCTGGCGTGGAATGTATGTGGATATTGAAAAACTCAAAATGTCTTACGGAAGAACTTGATGCTAAAGGTCACATACCGTACCGACATGTATCCACATGGGATTTCTCGACTCTATACTACAATCCCTCATCAGGACCTTATTGACCGTATAAGTTCATTAATAGTATCTGTGTTCAAGAAAACTGATCGTAGATATATTAATGTCGGAAGCCATAAAGCATTCTTTAGCTCGACTACATACAAGAGATATCATTCATGGGATATTTCTTTGTTTATAGAGTTGCTTGAATTTCTCATTAAAAATATCTATGTGAAATTTGGCAACACAATATATCAGCAGCATATAGGTATTCCAATGGGTACTAATTGTGCACCCCTGTTGGCTGACCTGTATCTGTTCTCTTATGAATATGACTATATGCAGGCGCTTTCAAAAACCGATCCATTCAAAGCCCGTTCCTTCTCATTCACCAAACGCTATATAGACGATCTTCTCGCTGTGGATAATCGCTATATAAATGACGCAGTGAAGGATATATATCCACCTTCACTGGATTTGAAGGAAACTACAGATAGCCCTACAGGCACATCTTATTTAGATCTCTATCTCTATAAAAATGAAGCGGGCATTCTCTCTCGTCGACTTTATGACAAAAGAGATGATTACAATTTCGACATCGTAAACTATCCCTTTTTGGATAGTAATATTCCAGTGGGACCTGCATATGGCGTATACATATCTCGCTTAGTAGCATTTGCTAGATCCTGTGTTAAATGTGATGATTTTAACCAACGTCACAAAACATTGTTGCAGGAACTTATAAAACAGGGCTATTCCACCAAGCGCCTCCACTCAAAGTTTCTCAAATTTGGCGATACATATCGCATGCTGATAGCAAAATACGAACTTAGCGTGCAAGATCTATGGCGCTACGTTTCGTAACTTGTGTCTAATTCCGCTTAACCCGGGGCTAGGGGCCGTATGAACCCATGTACTTCAAGATCCTCATGGTACTCATATGAACAGTCACAATCAAAGCGTGGCTGAGATACATCATTCTTAGAGATGACGACTTTACAACGAATATTATGGATTAAGAATACTGATCAGCGATACGGATTTGATATTTTTGGAACATCATGATGTCTTGCCGGCATCATTGAAAACTGTTGACCGCTTCTCTCTTGCAGGAAACAAGCCTATGTTTATGTATACTATGATTGTCTTTTTGAATTTGGTACTAATACTGTTATATGGAATATGAAATAGGTCTTTGGATTATGGACGCGGATATTCTCTAATGGACGACGGCTGGATTATGAATGACGGACTAGACGCTTGTAATCACCATCTTGATAATTTTTCGTTGAACTGCCATCGTCAATAAGTACAGATATATTAATAGCCCGAGGGTCCATCACTGCTCCGTTATGTCCAGTGAACCCAAGCTGTCGTCTGCTGCCTCGTTATGTCCAGTGAACCCGAGCTGTCGTCTGCTGCCTCGTTATGTCCAGTGAACCCGAGCTGTCGTCTGCTGCCTCGTTATGTCCAGTGAACCCGAGCTGTCGTCTGTTGGGGGTTCAGGGTCGAAATACGGATGTAGTACTCTAACTGCACTGATCGACAGTTTCATTTATCAGGCCTCCCAGAATCTTAGAAAAAGATGAAACATGGCTTGACCACTCGTATTCTTTTTTGTCTGGCGCATCTACAAATAGATCGTTAAACCAAGCGGTATAATTTATACAAGTGTTCATGAATGAACAAATGAGCCTGAAGCATGACTGATAACAATCAGTGGGGAAAAAAGAGGCGCGATGTCAGATAAAAAAAAATAAAGCTCTTTGAGATTCACTGTCAATTTAAAAGTAATTGCATGCGTGAGATCAGAAACAGATTACTATTTTTTATTTTCTGCTTATCTAATCGCTCGACAAGATAGCAATAAAAAAACAAATAAACTCTTCTCCTAGTCTAGAGTGATGTTATCTGAACAATTGGTGTTCTATACTATAACTGATTAATTATGATAAAATCTCTCGCAATACATTATTAATTGTGTTTACTGGCAGTAAATTGTTATGTAATATCTTTATTAAACTTCAGAGTTCACTCTTGGGTGCCCTGACTTTAATGATTATATCATATCTGATTTTGAAAAAAATACTCAATTATGTATAAATTGATTCACAGAGAATATCTAATTTCATTTCATTTCAAATATGATCGAAAGGTTAAACTATTGTATTAAGAGCCAGCATGCATCTAGGTTTCTTGCATTTACCAGGTTAAGGCGTTTACTCCATCAGACATCCATGATGCTCAACTATTAACATCAGATGAGTCGTTTGAGCTGACCTGTCATCACAGCTCCCGAGCTAGCGTATCTAATTCCGCTTGAGCCGGTGGTAGGGGCCGCTTGGATACTTCATAGCGCGGCTGAGATACTAAGGCTACATCCGAGAATCCACCGTATTCTCCGGTCTGAATTTTAGGTGTGGACGAATACTTTCCCGTGGAGTCATATGGTTGCTTCTTAGTCGACAGACTTCGTCAATTTTTCCCCACCTCTTGCATATCGCTCCAATCTGTACAGGTATCGTGTTCGAATACAAGTAGATATGGATTAAAACGAGTGACGTTCCCGATATAAATTGGTGTGAGATATGGTAAATCTTGTATTGTTCTTTCGCCGATTTTATTTCAATGTGGGCAGTATCACACTACAATACAATAGCATCCTGACAAACCTTGTTTTGTCCTAATTCTTTCTAGGCAGAAGTGTAAATTACAAGCGTCTGGTCCGTCATTCATAATCCAGCCCTCGTCCGTTAAAGAATATCCGCGTCCATAATCCAAAGACCTATTCCATATTCCATATAGCAGCATTAGCACCAAATTCAAAAAGGCAATCATAGTATACATAAACATAGGCTAGTTTCCTGCAAGAGAGAAGCGGTCAACAGTTTTCAATGATGCCGGCAAGACATCATGATGTTCCATAAATATAAAATCATTATCGCTGATCAGTATTCTCAATCCGTATGATATTCGTTGTAAAGTCGTCATCTACAGAATGATGTAGGCCTATCTCAGTCGCGTTTTGATTGTGCCTGTTCATATGAGCACCATGGGGATCTAGAAGTACAAGGGTTCATACGACCCCTAACCCCGGGTTAAGCGGAATTAGACACAAGTTACGAAACGTAACGCCATAGATCTTGCACGCTACGCTCGTATTTTGCTATCAGCATGCGATATGTATCGCCAAATTTGAGAAACTTTGAGTGGAGGCGCTTGGTGGAATAGCCCTGTTTTATAATAGCTGATTATTATTTTTTATTTTTTTTCATTTACTTCTATTCGCTCCACTACATGATATTCTCTCAGCTGTTTCGGCAAACTGTTTTCATAGCCACCATTTAACCAATAAGAAGAGAAACACATATTTTGTTCTTAAACTGTATTTAAGTATTTAAGTTTATATTTATACATATGACTAATTACAGGTAGCTTTCGGCGGAGGGTAGAAGGTTCTTGTATATCCATAGTACTGAGTAAAACTAAGTTCGTTCTCGAAGCCTCTCGACTAATTACCACACAATGTTATATTCATGTTTACGATGTTGTGAATGGACTTTACAAACAATTAGTCACACTAATACTATAACCACCGACCGTGAGAACTTGATGGACTATAATTGGTCAGTCAGCTGGTCATGCTTGACCCGCCATCAAATCCGGCAAACCGTGTGTGATCCCTTCCGGCACTGTTGATATGTGATTCCGGTCTTTTGGAACTGTCGAGCAGTGTGACTGAGTATATATTTAATTGAATGTTGTTTACCAGTACGTACTAGTCATCAAATTATGTGTCTTAAATAAATGCCTTTGTCTATATACTCCCTTCCTGCTTTTCTGCTACTCAATTAATTGCACTTTATCAACTGTTATTGTACCAACCATTTTTGTGCAATTCTTTTGTCTATATGTATAAGCGCAGATCTTTGGAACTGTCAAGTTGTAAGGCTGGAGAGAAGTCATTTAATTGAATGTTGTTTACCAGCACGTTCTAGGATACAGTCATCAATTTATCGCTGCACAAATTCATCCCTAAATATCGATGGTTTGAGGCGAAGGTGTGCTATCGAATTTGCCAGAAATACTGCGCAAACAATTCAACTGATTAGTCAGTGTCGATCGATATTTACATCTGACTACTTATTTTACAAAATAATATTTTTCCTCAATATTGTTCAGTAATACAGGAACGTATTCACTCTAATACTGAATAATATAGCATTAACCCGGTGAATAGCTTGTGTTACGTGCTGCATGTTCACAGCGTATCCCTTTCCCAATACAGATGAGAGATGGGAATTATGCACTATTTACGAAACATAGCGACAAAGATCTTACATATTATATTTTCTATTAGCGTGCGATAATTACCACCAAATTTCAGAAACTGTATGGAAGCGCTTAGCAGTGTAGTTTCTGATGTCCCATGTCTACCATTATACAATTATGTGGCTCCAGTGAGGTGAATACGATGTTTTATGGACCAGACAAAACCAATATTCACAGAGGCCGAAGCCGAAGGCCAAGGTGATTATTGGTTTGTTCTGATCCATAAAACTTCGTATTTACCGAAATGGAATCACATAATTACTTTATTATATGAAACAATCAAAATTGGTTTGAATTTGACGTTGAATGTACATATTGAATGTACGCATTAAATATTCAAGGTAGAATTATGACTATTCTGAAGATTTTCGTTAAGAATATCTCCATAATCGAGTCTGATCATGTAAATGCATCCTACCACACAACAGGTGCATGTTCGAAGTGACGTCTGTCGCGTGATAGGCTTCGACAGTGACGTCATCAAAGTTATATTCCCCGGTCGGTCTGTACTAGTACGTTATTTGAATAGCAAGTTGGCAGATTCTCGACAAAGCTCAATAAAACAGAGAATCAGGAATCGTCGAAATAAATAATTAAGTATAAAACTGAGACATCATATCCTCATTGTTCTGGTACGTTTTTTTTAATGCACCAACCATTTCGGCCTGGTATAGGAGTCAGATTTTACATTCACTATCCATCCGTCGTCCACAAAACAATTTCCTTGAGACCGAAAGATATTTCTCACAAGACAGTCAGCACCAATCCAGACAGTCAAATAATGTTTCTTGTAAGAGATAAACGATCACCAGTTCTCACTGATCGCAGCAAGACATCGTATTCCTAAAATTCTTACCACTGGCAATTCTTTAAATTCAAGTGAATTTGTAAGTGTTATCTAGAGCATAGAGTATCTCAGTCTCTCTTTGATTCTGACTTTTCATTTGAAGATCATGGAGATGTAAAACACATGGCGTCCGAAGGGCCCAACCAACGGCTAATTGGAATAAAACCCAAGTTGCGAAATGTAGCGCCTAACTTTTGTACGCAGCGATCGTATTTATCCGTCAATGTGCCATATTTGTCACAATATTTGAGAAACATAAAATGGTGGCGTTTGATGGAATGGAATATTTGACAATTTTCTGTGGCGTTGATTGAAATCGTTACATTTTTCAGGGGATCTAACGAGTGCTGCTAAGCGAGATACGTATACTCCATATGTAGGTCCATCTGAAATGTTGCTATTCAGAAATGTTTGGTTAAGTACGTCAAAATTGTAATCGTCCCTCTTGTCACACAGTCGTTCCCTCGCAGCATCGCTTATAGCTTATATACAGATTATCTATAGCCAGGAAATCGTCTATATAGCCTTTGGTGAATGAGAAGGAACGATCTTTGAAATGGTCACCTTGAAACTGTAGACTATACTGTATCTTAATTGCGTAAATGAAAGTAGTATCTCACTGGAGTAAGTAAGGTAGCTTTGAGTTCAAACAACGTGGAACATATACATGTATGGAATATAAACAAAATACGTCTTTCTGAATTATGATCTCCATATTCCTTTCTCCAGTGACCTTTGCTTTCCTATCTTGACTTTGTTCATGCTTTGGGTCGGCGATATTTATTTTAATTGTCTACAAACTCAATGTATCTTCGAGTCACAGCACACAATAGCCATTAAATGGCAACTGAGTCAAATATGATACTATACTTTAATGTAGCTTCTTTCAACCCTGTTGACGAGGGCCCTTCAGGAGGTGAAAGCATTTTGGGAAAGGTATTGCGCCACTATTTCTAAAAACTCTGGCGTTGAATGTATGTGGATATTGAAAAACTCAAACTGTCTTACGGAAGAACTTGATGCTAAATGTCACAAACCGCACAGACATGTATCCACATGAGATTTCTCGACTCTCTATACTACAGTACCTCACCAGGAACTTATTTACCGTCTAAGTTCATTAACAGTATCTGTTTCTTCCGTCTTTTCCCAGTGTTAAATTCTTCGGGAGACTATAGTTGTGATTGTGAATCATCGAACTTTATCTATTCCTCATGCAAACATATTGTGACTGGTAACCTTGATATAGTGAGTGACCAAAGAACATTCCTGATGAAGGAACACAAATATAGAGAGCCAGGAAGAATATATCTGAAGGCCGACCAGAAGATACATGTAGTCCTGTCTCCATCGGCACAGTACGTTATTGATTATTCTAAGCGAGAAAAAGTTGAACCTACAGTATCCGCTTATTGGCTGGACCTCACCAAGAGCAAGGTCGTTGAAACAATCCGCCATATTGACAGAAGTACCCTTCCTCAAGCAAAACAAGTACTAAGAAACCTCAATTCGCAAGAAGTTCTGTCAAATCTCCAGAGTAGATTCGTCATAGTCCCAGCAGACAAATCTCTAAATAATATAATATTCATATGTAAATATTACTATTACCAGGTGCTGGTTAAGGAATTAAGTGTAAACATATCAACATCAAATACATCTACTAACTCTCGAACCGCATTTACTCTGGAAGATTTATTTAACAATCACAAAACGTTTCCCAGGGAAAGAGATATTTGTCTTCCAACCAATCAAAACTCCCAAAATGCATAAATCACCATGCAAAGCTAGATTCACAGCTGGTTCTAGAAGCTGCACCACCAAGCTTCTTTCAACCCTGTTGACGAGGGCCCTTCAGGAGGTACAAGCATCTTGGGAAAGATATTGCGCCACTATTTTTAAAAGCTCTGGAGTTGAATGTTTGTGGATATTAAAACATTCAAAATGTCTTACGGAAGAACTTGATGCAAAAGGTCACATACCGTACAGACATATAACAACATGGGATTTCTCGACTCTCTATACTACAATCACACACCAGGATCTTATTGGCCGTTTAAGTTCATTAATAGAATGTGTTCAAGAAAACGGTTCGTAGATATATTAATGTCATACAAGAGTTACCATTCATGGTATGTGTCTTTGTTTATAGAGTTGCTTGAATTTCTCATTAAAAATATCTTTGTGAAATTTGGCAACACAACATATCAACAGCAAATAGGTATTCCAATGGGTACCAATTGTGCACCCTTGTTGGCTGACATATATATGTTCTCAAATGCCAAATTTGATAAACTTTGAGTGGAGGCGCTTGGTGGTGTAGCCCTGTTTTATAAGTTTCTGCAACAATGTTTTGTGACTTGATTAAAATCGTCACATTTAACACAGGATCTAGCAAATGCTACTAGGCGTGATATGTATACGCCATATGCAGGTCCCACTGGAATATTACTGTCCAGAAAGGGATAGTTTACGATGTCGAAATTGTAATCGTCTCTTTTGTCATACAGTCGACGAGAGAGAAGGCCCGCTTCATTTTTATAGACATATAGGTCTAAATACGATGTGCCTGTAGGGTTATCTGTAGTTTCCTTCAAATCCAGTGAAGGCGGATATATATCCTTCACTGCGTCATTTATATAGCGATTATCCACAGCGAGAAGATCGTCTATATAGCGTTTGGTGAATGAGGAACGGGCTTTGAAGGGATCGGTTTTTGAAAGCGCCTGCATATAGTCATATTCATAAGAGAACAGATATAGGTCAGCCAATAGGGCTGCACAATTATTACCCATTGTAATACCTATATACTGTTTATATATTTTGTTGCCAAATTTCACATAGATATTTTTAATGAGAAATTCAAGCAATTCTATAAACAAAGAAACATCCCATGAATGATATCTCTTGTATGTAGTAGAGCTAAAGAATGCTTTATGGCTTCCGACATTAATATATCTACGATCAGTTTTCTTGAACACAGATACTATTAATGAACTTAGACGGTCAATAAGGTCCTGATGAGGGATTGTGGTATAGAGAGTCGAGAAATCCCATGTGGATACATGTCTATACGGTATGTGACCTTTAGCATCAAGTTCTTCCGTAAGACATTTTGAGTTTTTCAATATCTACATATATTCAACGCCAGAATTTTTAGAAATAGTGGCACAATACCTTTCCCAAAATGCTTTTACCTCTTGAAGGGCCCTCGTCAACAGGGTTGAAAGAAGCTTGGTGGTGCAGCTTCTAGAACCAGCTATGAATCTAGCTTTGTATGGTGATTTATGCATTTTGGGAGTCCAGTATATGTTTGGTTGGAAGACAAATACCTCCTTCCTTGAGAAACGTTTTGTGATTGTTAAATAAATCTTCCAGAGTTAATGCAGTTTGAGAGTAAGTAGATGTATTTAATGACGATATGTTACACCCGATCCATTCAAAGCCCGTTCCTTTTCATTCACCAAACGCTACATAGACGATCTTCTCGCTGTGGATAATCGGTATATAAATGATGCAGTGAAGGATATATATCCACCTTCGCTGGATTTGAAGGAAACTACAGATAGCCCTACAGCCACATATTTAGACCTATATCTGTATAAAAATGAAGCGGGCCTTCTCTCTCGTCGACTTTATGACAAAAAGATGATTACAATTTTGACATCGTAAACTATCCCTTTCTAAACAGTAATATTCCAGTGGGACCTGCATATGGCGTATACATATCTCGGCTAGTAGCATTTGCTAGATCCTGTGTTAAATGTAATGATTTTAATCTACGTCACAAAACATTGTTGCAGAAACTTATAAAACAAGGCTATACCACCAAGCGCTTTCACTCAAAATTTCTCAAATTGGCGATACATATCGCACGCTGATAGCAAAATACGAACGTAGCGTGCAAGATCTATGGCGTTACGTTTCGTAACTTGTGTCTAATTCCGCTTAACCCGGGGCTAGGGGGGTCGTATGAACCCACGTACTTCAAGATCCTCATGGTGCTCATATGAACAGGCACAATAAAAACGTGACAGATACATCATTCTCTAGATGACGAATTTACAACGCAAATTTTGGATTGAGAATACTGATCAGCGATACGGATTTGATATTTTCATTGAAAACTGTTGACCGCTTCTCTCTTGCAGGAAACCAGCCTATGTTTATGTATACTATGATTGTCGTTTTGAATTTGGTGCTGATACTGGAATATGGAATAGGTCCTTGGATTATGGACAGGGATATTCTTTAATGGACGACGGCTGAAGTATGAATGACGGACCAGACGCTTGTAATTAATACTTTTCGAACTTTGCATGTTATAAGAAAACATTTTCCATTGTCACTTACCCATAACTAACCTTGACTTTTCCCCTACATTTTTGTCTCAGACTCGTTGATGATGTTTTTGTTTTGACCATGCAAGTTCAATGGCCCAGTTATTATTCGCATCGATCCCATTCTTTGTTTACTTATACTGATATTAGCCCATCTTCGCTCATTCTCAGTTCAACTATGGATGCTTTTGGTAAAGTCTTCATTCGCCGCACATAGCATGCCTATAGTCTCCGCGGTATTCATCGCATTCGTGGCCCTCCATAACGGTCCATTTACAGCACCCAACCCACTCCTACATAGGTTCGAAATGGATTAATCTATAGAAGTACATATTGCATAATACAAGCGTCTAGTCCGTCACTCATAATTCAGCCGTCGTCCATCAAAGAATATCCGCGTCCATAATCCAAAGACCTATTCCATATCCATATAACAGTATTAGCACCAAATTCGAAAAGACAATCATAGTATACATAAACATAGGCTAGCTTCCTGCATGAGAGAAGCAGTCAACAGTTTTCAATGATGCCGACAAGACATCATGATGTTCCAAAAATATAAAATCCGTATCGCTGTTCAGTATTCTTAATCCATAATAATCGTTGTAAAGTCGTTATCTAGAGAATGATGTATCTCACGCTTTTATTGTGCCTGTTCATATGAGTACCATGATGATCTAGAAGTACATGAGTTCATACGGCCCCTAGCCCCGGGATAAGCGGAATTAGACACAAGTTATGAACCGTAACGCCATAAATCTTGTACGCTACGTTCGTATTTTGCTATCAGCATGCAATATGTATCGCCAAATTTGAGAAACTTTGAGTGGAGGCGCTTGGTGGAATAACCCTGTTTTATAAGTTTCTGCAACAATGTTTTGTGGCATTGATTAATGTCCTCTCTTATTCAATGGTATCGTTCTATTGAGATTGGGGCGTCAAATATCGGTTGTTCACTGTTTTATTACTATTTTCTTATTCTTTAGAATATAAAATTTAAATTTGCAACACCTAGCCTATTCTTATCAGGTATCACCAAACAGTAATATATTAGCATAAGATTGTCCAACAAATCAAACTTTCATTTTATAATTGTAAATTTCCCTCTCCTCAGATGACAGATATCCCTGAATGTAGCATATCTATAATCAGTTGTGGTTTCTTTTCCGGACAATGCATACGAGCCGATGTAATACAAAGACAGGTCAGTACAGGTGTCAAAACCGCAATAATAATTACCTTATATTGTCTCAAAATGGAACAGCAAATGATAATGGTTCGGAGAGTTTGACAGTCAGATCTCAACTAAAGTATGGACGCCTGATGAGACCATTTAGCTGCATCGGTCCACTTCGAGTGGCGATAGGGAGGAAAACAGTGATGTATCAGTGCTTACTTATCAGGAATGATTCGTAGGCGGGGGAGTTCTGTCTTTTTTATTTTAATATTTCAACTGGACGGTATGGTTTTAAGGTCTAAAATGAATTGTTCCATAGACATCGAGCAGTTTGCAAATTTAAAATTGACTGGTTGAAAAAGAGAAAATTAAAATTGTTTTTTCCTTCCAGTACTTTGGATTTTGCCAATACAATTTCAATATTCATTCCTATGAGATATTGTTTTACTGTCCAATCTAACTTCTTTCATAAACATAAATGAACTTTAGGATTAGATTTCCGAATTTCAACTTCATTGCTTCAAGGTTGGAAACTGTTTTTCCCCAACATTTCACATGTATCTGGTATAATACAATATTTGATGCACGTTTTTAAGCACAGGCATCAAAACCGACATTCAGTATTCATTCGTCATCCACATACGTGGGAAGAGGTGCCGACATACTGACAGAGCCACATGACTTCACAATATAGTCTTCCGGTTAACCTATCTAACGATTCGTGATATGTGTTGTATCTCAGGTACGCTTTTATTGTACCTGTTCATGTGACAACTTGGATGATATGCCCACACGGCCCCTAGCACCGGCATAAACGGTATTAGATACAAATTTAGAGAGCTATGATGAAAATACTCTGACAACTCGTATACTGGTAATGGTGAGCTTTCGTTTGAAAGACCTCTTTCAAACGACAGTTACCATCAATTCCAGAAATGCACAAAATGATAATAAAAATAACACACAGAATAGTTTCCTTCAAGAGAGTAGCGGTTAACAGTCAATGATGACAGCAAAACATCACGATTTGCTTTACATAAAATCCTATCACCGGCCCTTATGCTTTATCCAAATGATTTTCCAAGACATTTTCCAGGTATAATATACTCAGTCACACTTTGATTGTGCCTGTTCATTTAGACACAATGCAGATATAGAACACGTAAAGTTCAAACAGCAAACTAGTTAAGCGGAAATAGACACACCATCGTATGTTGCCGTCAGTAAACCACATTTATCGTTGAAAAACAGAACGGAGATGGTTTCTTCTTTAACGTTCTGATCGAAATAGTACATTGTGTACAGGATCTAGCAAGTGCTACCAAGCGAGATATATATGCTTTGTATGCCGGTCCTTCTGGAATATTACCATCCATGGACAGTTAACTATGTACTAGTTGTAATCGTATCTGATTCCATCTGAAATATCAGCAATTTCCTGTAAGTCCTGTGAAGATGATGTCCTCCACAGATTCGCTAATTTAGGTATTATCCACTGCTAGGAGATCGCGCAAATAACGTCTGAGCAGGCTCTGAGAGAGTGAGTGAGGGTCTAACATATTTTGTAGTTGTAAGAGTGGGGACGTTTTCCACACACACGCACATACACCTTTCGCTAAACAATTCCTGGTCCCTTTGGAGTGATAGGACAGAGTGAATGAGCCACAGAGCGGTGCCACACCGTTAGCATCTGTTACTGTATGCGCCTAGTTGCTCAGTCATTCTCTCCATATTTCGAATGAAGACAAAAAGAACTTCGCACAAGATTGCAAAATGACCTCATCCGCCTTTCATAGCTACAAGTATAATAGCAAGAAAATGATATCTAAATTCAGTTATACGTCCCTTCGTCTGATATCGATCATACTCATTAACAATCACCCATAGTGTTGATTATACCCATTGTTCTCTGTATAAACACCTGCACGGGACTATTAAACCGTGATAAGTTGATATGAGATGAGGCACAACATCTATTCAACTTTTCGTATGATTTCAACAAATAGATTCTTTCATCGACCTTATGTAATCGAGAATACATGCACGTAACAAATGTGAATGGGGATTTATATTAAATAGTTATGAAACCCTTCCGTGGTTATGCCGTCTGAGATTTGACTCCAGTCACCCATATTTCTCCGAGGTGCATGAAGATTTCAAATATTGGAGACAGAAGGAAATTGCAGATCTAGGGATTAGGTACAGCTCTCTGCCGCATTCCGATTGCTTGGAGATTGTGTTTCTGTTAAAGAAAGTTAGTTTCACACAGATCTTTAAAGCAAACGAAGCACCGATTTCATGAACCCGGTCGGTTGCATGATAGATTATATTGTCGCTGCACACGACAGCTAATCAAACTTACATACATGTATGATTAACCATCTTTGCATGATGCGTTTACCGATTATTTTACGGATACCAACTATAATCCGTCTTCCTGCTGCTTCGAGGGTCCATGCCTTTTCTGCTTCTCCGAGTATCAGTATGCCTTCCCTTGATCCGAGTATTGGTATGCCTTCAGCTGCTCCGAGTATTGGTATGCCTTTTTAGCTGCTCCGAATATCGAGATGCCTTTCCTGCTGCACCGAGTATTACCTTATCACAAATGCAGACAATTTCACAGACAACTTCTACACAACAGAATCAGCACCAATCAAAGATACGACCTGAACACTAAGATTAAATTCTTCCGAATCTACTACGTCTTCGTGGATATTAGGATGACAGAATCGTGAATGTATCGAAGAAATAAACTGGCTCTGTCATGATTAACTATGTTCTCTACGAATGTAGTCTTGAGAGACAAATTTCTCCACGTACAAGATGCTTTTTTTTAGAACATACGTTTCTAACGGACCAACACTCAAGCAGTCAAAGATAAATCCGATGACTCACTCTGCAATGTAAGTAACCAACTCGACATTTTTCTATATCTGTACTTGATTCCTGGTGAGGCTTTGTGTTATCAGTACTGTGAGACATAGAATTAACAGAAGCACAGTAGTCTTAATACGTTTGTGAACGGACTCACTACAATATTTCATAATGTATCTTGGGTAGAGCATTTCAAGGAAGTTAGTGTGGGTTTGGGCCTATAATAGCAAGCGTCAGATCCGACATTCAATATTCAGCCGTCGTCCATAAAATAAATTCCACGTCAGCAATCGACAGATCTATTTTGTATGACAGTTGGCAGTAATTCCAAATGTGTATGAAGTAAAAATAATGAAAACTGAAGACAGTTTCGTACAATTACAAGCGTCTAGTCCGTCATTCATAATCCAGCCGTCGTCCATTAGAGAATATCCGCGTCCATAATCCAAAGACCTATTCCATTTCCATATAACAGTATTAGCACCAAATTCAAAAAGACAAAAGTATACATAAACATAGGCTTGTTTCCTGCAAGAGAGAAGCGGTCAACAGTTTTCAATGATGCCGGCAAGACATCATGATGTTCCAAAAATATCAAATCCGTATCGCTGATCAGTATTCTTAATCCATAATATTCGTTATAGAGTCGTCATCTAAAAAGATGTATCTCAGTCACGCTTTGATTGTGACTGTTCATATGAGTACCATGAGGATCTTCAAGTACATGGGTTCATACGGCCCCTAGCCCCGGGTTAAGCGGAATTAGACACAAGTTACGAAACGTAGCGCCATAGATCTTGCACGCTACGTTCGTATTTTGCTATCAGCATGCGATATGTATCGCCAAATTTGAAAAACTTTGAGTGGAGGCGCTTGGTGGAATAGCCCTGTTTTATAAGTTTCTGCAACAATGTTTTGTGACGTTGATTAAAATCATCACATTTACCACAGGATCTAGCAAATGCAACTAAGCGAGATATGTATACGCCATATGCAGGTCCCACTGGAATATTACTATCCAGAAAGGGATAGTTTACGATGTCGAAATTGTAATCATCTCTTTTGTCATAAAGTCGACGAGACAGAAGCGGTCAACAGTTTCCAGTGATGCAAGCAAGACATGATGATATTATTTACCTACAATCCTAATCACTGACCATTATCCTTTATCCAAATTAATTTCGCGGTCGATCTCCACAGTATGTATCTCAGTCACGTCTTGATTGTGGCTGTTCATTAGAACACCATAGAGATATAAATCACATTATATTCAAACGGTTCCTGGCCCCGATGTTAATCGGAATCAGTCACAAGTTACGAAAAGTAGACCCAGAGATCTTGCACTGTACCATGGTAATTTGTCGTCAGTGTACGATATTTATCTCAGAATTTGAGAAACTTTGGATGGGGCCCTTTGGGGGTATAGACCCGCTTGACAAATTTTCTGCAGTAAATTGATTAAAATTGTCACAGTCTGCACGTGATCTAGCAAATGCTACCAGGTGAGATATGTATACGCCGTGTGCTGGCCCTTCTGGAATATTGCCACTTCCACACAAGCACTACGAAAAGTGTTAGGAATAGTAGTTCTGCATGCAAAGAGTTTGTGTCCTAACTTGTATGAGGAAGTACAGTTTAGAACAGTTATGTTTCAAGTACATACGTCTACCACAGAAAAACGATAATGTATCTGACCCTCAAGAAAACCACACTTGTCAATATAGCCATCATAACCGCCGAGTTCCAGTTTGAGGTTCTCGAACCTTCAACCGTTCGACCCTCCTTACTCTCGGATATATGTGGTTGATGAAAACAGTTACTTCAAGGTTCAGATCAGACTCTCAATAGCCAGTCGTCCACAAAGAATTTCAGCGTCCATAATCTAAAGACCCTATCCATGCAACATTATTAACACCAAAACCCCTAATTCTAGTACGTTTTTACTCTAACACATCTATGTCCCATGTTTTTGAATAAATATTGGGGCTTTTTGGCAATAAGATCTCGAGAACGAATCTATTTTCTCTACTCCGTCTCCGACATTATTGATATGTTCAACATCGCAAATACCACCTAACCTCCGCCCCTAATTGAATCACTCGAAAGAATTTAAAAAATTCACACAGAATCCCATTGTTCTCAATTTAACACTACCAGCAATTCTAGTATTAAGTTTCACAATTTCTAAAAAACTAAGGACAATGCTAGTATACTAATGCTAGATGGCTAATCTTGGGATATCCCTCAGAAAATGGAGAAACTTACATTCCGAGGTCATGAGGTAGGGCAACCGAAACTAGTACATCCTAAATATAACTACTTGAAGACAACAGCTTTGCAATGTCGATGGGTGAAACCATCAAAATGTTACTAATTCAGGCCGCAACAGTGAAGCTACGTTGTTAGATATTCCTTCCAAACTATTTTCGCCACAATACTGATGGCTGTGCGTTCACGTCTTCAGCACTTGATTCTTTCGCTTCATTGTTCACTCGAATCTGAAGAATCCGTTATGAAGGAAATTGGTTCATGAATGACGTCATCCAGTCAATGATCAGACTAACTTTCTGTTAGCAATTTTATTTTCTCAAATTGAGCAATATTAGGGCTGGATAGGAAAAACGACATGATATTCAACATTTTTCTTGCTATCTGACACAGGGACATCCCAATTAATTTGTGTTGCATTTCACGTGTAATGGTCTATTAACTGTAGGAAATCATCTAATATAATCGTTATGATAATTAATTATCTGTTATAGAGATAAATGGATCTATCTTGAAGGTATATATAAATATTTCTTGCTAATGAAGACAACTACTATTTTATGTATGTGTGTGTCTCATTCCCGAACATCTTTTTGGGGGGTCGATTGTGCGTGATTTTGTGCGTTAGTACCCAGATAACATCATATCAATGTCGTGTAGAACTCTGGAGTACTTCACCCTCCTTGGTTACCACGAATTAAATATCCCCCCCCCCCCCCTCACACACACACCCCTATATCTACTAAAAGCCCGGATGGAAAATCAAATCTGGACCTATACCTTTACAAGAATGATCAGGGTTTTCTCTCTCGTCGACTCTTATGACAAGAGAGACGATTACAATTACAAAATAGAAACTACCCATTTCTGGACAGTGATATTCACGAAAAACCTGCATATGGCGTATACATATCTTGCCTGGTAGCATTTGATAGATCATGTGACGATTTTAATCGACGCCACAAAATATTACAGTAGAAACTTGTCAACCAATCGACTCCAATGATGATAAATATCGTACGCTAACGCAAAATACGATCGTAGCGTGCAAGATTTCTGACGCTACGTTTCGTAACCGGTGTCAAATTCCGATTAACTTGGAGCTAGGGGTCGTTTGAATATCATGCGCTTTACATCTCCATGGTGTACAAATGAACAGACACAATCAAAGCGTGGCTGAGATAGATCCCCTGGAAACGACTTGGAATTCATTTGGATAAAGAATAATGATCAGTTATTAGAATTTTATGTATCGCCATGTCTTACTGACATCATTGATAACTGCTGACCGCTTCTCCCTTGTCCCTCTTGTGTTTTTGTTATTTTTATTTTATACACATTTAGAACTGCTGCTAACTGCCATAGGAACGGATGAATATTGAATGTGGGATCTGACAATAGCTGTCATGACGATGTAGTGCCCATAGTTCGAAATGCTGAACTAAACTTGTGCCAAGATTTCCTTTTTATCGTATCGTTACAGAATACGAATGTGTGGTACACAGCTCCAGGGAATTAAAGGCTAATTGTATTCTTATAGTTAATCAAGCCACAACGGCATGCTTAGTCATTGGCCTGAATTGTTATGGATATGTTTTAAATACAAATAAAAAAATTAAGTTCACACTTCATCAATACCCGCATAATAATCAGTCCACCATAACAACAGACGTTTTGTAGTAGAGCTATAAAAAAAAGGAAATTGGACAAGCCATATGAGAGAGCCCGAGATTACTATAAATTTACTGCGGACAGCCGTAAGGTTTTTCCGGGTACCACGAGGGGACAGATTATCTCATGAGATAAATGGGCGCCATCTTAACGATAGTCACGGTTCCTCGATTATCCTCCTCTTTGTGTATTGTCATGACAATTGTTGAACCGTGAAATCGTTTAAGTCTGAAACGATTTGTAAAGTATTATGGGACAAAAAGACAATTAGTAAGCCAACACTTCTAGAAGTTGTCTAGTTCAAACATATCCTAATGTGTTGAGATTTATCGGCAATTTGAGACTACAGTGAAAAAGCTTGCGATAGCATTATTCCAGCCACGGTCGATCAATTTGTAATACTGAGCTGATTACAAGCGTCTAGTCCGTCATTCATTATTCAGCCGTCACCAGTGAAAGAATTTCCGCGTCCATAATCCAAAGATCTATTCCATATTCCATATAACAGCATTATTAGCACCAAATTAAAAAAAAACAATCATAGTATACATAAACATAGGCTAGTTTCCTGCCAGAGAGAAGTGGTCAACAGTTTT
This sequence comes from Hanleya hanleyi, assembly GCA_036873755.1. Lineage (NCBI taxonomy): Eukaryota > Metazoa > Mollusca > Polyplacophora > Lepidopleurida > Hanleyidae > Hanleya > Hanleya hanleyi. The sequence continues at coordinate 38,141 of JAVTVY010010149.1, forward strand.
TAATGATGCCGGCAAGACATCGTGATGTTCCAAAATTATCAAATCCATATCGCTGATCAGTATTATTAATCCATAATATTCATTATAAAGTCAGCTTCTAGAGAATGATGTATCGCAGTCACGTTTTGATTGTGCTTGTTCATATAAACACCATGAGGATCTTGAAGTTCATAGGTTCATAAGGCCCTTAGACCCGGGTTAAGCGGAATCAGACACAAGTTACTAGACGTAACGCCAGAGATCTTGCACGCTACGCTCGTATTTTGCTATCAGCATGCGATATGTTTCGCCAAATTTGAGAAACTTTGAGTGGAGGCGCTTGGTGGTTTCGCCCTAATCCGATCCTGATCCAATCTGAAACTTTAGGTACAAAAAATCAATCTTCACATGATTCAAAATAGGCGGAATATGTCTGTACATGTCCTCTAGAAAATTGACCATATTAATGAAATTATTTTGCTACATTTGCAGATGACATATACATTACCTACTTACTGACAAGTACTCCATATACTTTATTACTTCGTTGGATGAATATCCAATCTATTGGATTCATTTTGGTCCATTATTTCAATTTTCGTCGACAGGATTTGGGAATTATTCTATTCCGAATTAAATTCAATCTATGAGATTAATAATGACAAGCACTTGAAGCTTTCGTTTTAAGCGAAGTTTGCCCTCAAATATCAATCAGCCGATGCTGGGTCGGTCGTTGAGTACACCTGTATTATTAATAAAATATGTGCGTTTTATTATATTGTATTTTACAGGACTTAAATGTTAAAGATGTTATACTTTATTTGATTTACTGGATATGCGTTACATAACTCGAGATTATGGGTCGTGTAGACGCAATGCATTGACTGTCAGTTTGTAGTAATTACAGCATGAATCACATTGCTAGTTGGAATTGAATTGGATGTCATGGTTTGGCAAAGTAAATTACGGTTCACCCTATCAAGTGAATAATCGGCTCTGATGGCCCTCTCCCACCGCTCCCCCACCTGTCACATCCCTTGAAAACAGGAATAACTACAAAACTGTCTCGTTGAGTTACTTCCACATATACGGATATATCTCTTTGGTAATTACTGTCGAGGAATGCAATCGCCAATCAGTTTGGTATATCCCGTAGATACTTTTTTGTATAGACGATAGACAATATGTGTTTGATGTTCTGCATTCCTGCGTTTAGGGAAATTGTGATAAAGGCATCTAACATAATTATGATATGATATGCTGTTTTTATTTAAGTAAAAACAAGACAATAGAAATGGTCTACTGGCTCATTACTCTACCTCTGTATCTCTCGGATGTACCATTTTCATAACAATGATTTGTATGAGGAAAAACATTATAACATTTCCTTTTAAGGAGAGTATTATCGATAATTAGACAGTTGCATATTTCTCTTTACCCATTATGACATTTGAGTTTTATTAGTACACCTATCAGGAATGTTAAACATTTTAATAAGCGAAATGTTTGAGCCAAAATAAAAATAAAGAAATTCAAAATATGACCGGAATTTGGAAAATACTTTTAAGATTACGGAAATGTTTTTTTGTTTTTTCCCCCTCAAAATCCATGCATATGACAAAATATTTGACAAACACGTGTATGACTCAATTATTTCTGGATAAATCTTTGCGATTTTTTCCTGTTTTCACAAAAAGGTTAATATTAGCCAGTAATAGTGCGAGAAAGTAAACGTGATACATTCATTTTGTATCTGACCATTTACTGGACTAACCTACGCTTTTTCCATTCGTAAAAAGTAACTATGAATAGCGACGTGGCCAGTGGCCATGAAGCATCCCTTTCATTTTAAGTTTATTCCGCGCCCAACATTCAATATTAGTAATGCCTCCTTGAATCTTCAGTATTTGTTTACCTAAATAAAGAACGCATGAACATGAACATGAAATACGCAATTTAAATACAGAGTCCTTATGTACTTTGCAAATCTTATAAAGAATTTCTCACAGTGACCACCAAGGTCGGCAATGTTCGGTTCTTCTCACGGATTTCCGCACGTCCGATGTTTATTTGATTCATACATAGCTCTTTCCGTTACAGGCCGTTGAAGACATGTTAGTTGTACTGTATTACGTACTCTACCTGCAATACTAAGACATATGGACAATGACCCAAATTTTATAGATCTAACATGAATCATTTTCCTGTGCCGCTCGTTCAGGTCACGAGCTTCGATTCAACAATATGCAGATTTATTGATAAAAAATCAGAGTCAATATCAAACTGCACGCGCTATGCTCACGATGACATCACACTAGCCCTGGCCAAGCCACCCATAAATAATAACTATAAACTTATCGGAATATATTTACGTACTGGTAGCATAATCTTAGGGAGCATCTCAAATTAACATGAACCGTTTACATGTAATAACATATGGGTAGACTGCTACACACAGTTCATCTACTTGGAAGCAATTTTTTTAATAGAAATTACTCCTTTCACACAGCTTGCATTCCACAAATAAATAGAAATAGTAAATGATAAATGACTCTCTTGACTTTGTTTCTAAATTTTATATTCGTTCTCTTTCTTTTTCATGTATCTTTTTAATAATGACTAAGTTCAACGGTAATAACGGTAAGTTTAATTGGTCTTTGGATGCAACTCGTCCACTTCCTTCATCTCGCCTACCATCATTATTGAAAGCATTAACCCACGCGTATCGTTTTTACTAAAATTAGTTTCTAGGTAAACATTGGATTCGTAATTCTATATCGCTCCCTTGGTAGAAGGGGGCGAGTACGAATGACTCCGGGAGATTAGAAGATTTGACAATAGGTGTTCATTCATGAGTGACATCAAGAAATAAGGAAAAAAGTCTTGTTTATTCCACGGTCTGTGAGACCCTGATGCATGTCTCATCGGTACGCCTCATCTACAGACCTGTATATAAGGACCCGGTTTCTTCATCTACAGATGCAAACGGTTCTCGCGTCCTGAACGTGCACCTGTGAACATTGTGAAACATCTGACTCGTTTAACGATCTACCGGTACTTGAGAATTATCAACTCGACGCGCTTCATTGCAGTTTTCATTTTGGACAACTGTTGTACAATTGCAATATAATTTTATATAAGCGGAAAAAATGGAGGTGAGTGTATGTTTTATTTTTTCCTATAAACAACTTTGTTGTAGGTTAATATAATTTTATAGTTGAACAAGACGTATTCTTAAAATTAAACCATGATATATATGCACCTGTTATCAGAAGTATTGGACATAAAATTAATATATTGAAAATAGTGTAGCACAAATAATATGGGTTATCAAATAACGTACAATTGGTGTATACATATTTCACCTGGTAGCATTTTCGAACACGACAATTGCGGGCACATACATTGGCCATTTATTGATACGTAACTAACTGGTGGAATGTATGTTCGTAGCTAATTTCAATAGTCCTATGAATGATCTTTGACAATAGAGGATACTGGATACAGTTATATATGAATGATACAAACCGCTTCCACGGTAAATTAATGATTAAGTTAAGGATTACTTCACATGAATAGATCCAGATATTGACAGAATAGGTCTATTGAATGTGAGATGGACGATTCCTTATTACAACAATTCAAGCTATGAAGATTCGAATCGCGTTATCGCGTTGCTTGAACTTCTCGTTAATAATATCTATGTGAAATTTTGCAATACGATATATCAACAGCATATATGTATTCCATTGGGCACTAATTGTGCACACCTGTTGGCTGGCCTATACCTGTTATCATTATGAATGACTATATGGAGGCGCTCTCAAACACCAATCCTTCTCTTTCACCAAATGCTATATAGACGACTTTCTCGCTGTGGATTATCGCTAACTAAATGATGCAGTGGAGGATATATACCCACCTTCACTGGATTTGAGGGAAACTACAGATAGCCTTAACGACACATCAAATTTAGACCTATATCCCCTCTCGTCGACTTTATGACAAAAAAGATGATTACAATTTCGACATCTTAAACTACCCCTTTCTGGACAGCAATATTCCAGTGGGATCTGTATATGACGTATTCATATCTCGCCTAGTAGCATTTGTTAGATCCTGTGTTTTATTGTGACGATTTTAATCAATGTCACAAAACATTATTGAAGAAACCTATAAAACATGGCTATACGACCAAGCGCCTCCACTCAGTTCTAAAATTTGGCGATACATATCGCATGCTGATAGCAAAATATGAGCGTAGCGTGCAAAATCTATGGCGTTACGTTTCCTAACTTTTGTGTGATTCCGCTTAATCCGGGGCTAGGGGCTGTATGAATCCATGTAATTCAAGATCCTCATGGTGTTCATATGAACACACGCAATCAAAGCGTGACTGAGATGCCGACTTTACAACGAATATCGCATGGATTAAGAATACTGATCAACGATACGGATTTCATATTTTTGGAATATCGTGATATCTTGCTGGCATCAGTGAAAATTGTTGACCGCTTCTCTCTTTCAGGAAAGCAGCCTATGTCTATACCATGAATATCTTTTTGAATTTGATGCTAATGCTGTTATATTGAATGTGGAGTAGGTCTTTGGATTATGGATGCGGATATTCTTAAATGGATGACAGCTGAATAATGAATGACGCAATGAAGAATGATTCATTGTTTTCGAGTTCAATTGTGTTATATATTTTCCAGGCGAGATGTCTTTTGCATTTGGTATTCTGCTTGCTGCTGGCATTGCTCGTTTCAGTACAGGGGAACACCCTACACAGAGTCCAGAAACGAGGTATGAAATTAACTAGTTTTGTGAAAAGAACCCGAACAGAACAGACAACTTGCACATCTTGGAAAGAAATCACGGATAAATAGTACCTCGGGTATATCACATATTAATTAAGGATGAAAAAATATATAAAACTAGTAAAAACGTATCCTTAGGCATTTGACGAGTACAAACGTGGTGTTTTTTATTAGTTCAAAACGTGGTATATTTGAAGATCACCTCTCGATGTGTCACACATCAACCGTATTGAAACCGCTTAATACTGAAGAAATAAATACAAAGAAAATCTTTTTTAACTGAATTAATACAAAATGTAAATATCGCCAATGAAACTCAGGATGAATAAATCTGATATGCATTGTCCTCTAGTATACGGCAAAAAATCAAGAAATTCATTTGAATGAGCACATGTTGTCATACATGAGTGATTTGACCGTGTTACTGTCAGTCTATCGCCTTATGTGTACATGTACTGTCTGTATTGTATTGGGTCATCAGATTTGTGTATATTCTAACAGATAATGTGTTGCTTTTTTACCTGGGATTTATTCGTATATAAATAATTATAATTTATTCGTCGCTAGAAGAGACATTGGGCTCTGGTGTATTTATATAAAAAGCTGTAACCATGGCAACTAAAGTTGTATATACATATTCTATACCCTGATGAGTTAGATGACCAATTCCTCCTTTATTATTTTGTTGATTGGTGTACATCCTATAGATCGTTTGTTTCAAACCGCAAATAAAATTACCAGGACAATTTAATGCATTTATAACAGTTTCGTTGAAGAAAAACTTCTCCAAATCGTGAGCTCGGCACGCGCACACCTGTAGATTATACACCCCGGCGCATATACCTATCTCTAGACACGACATGCAGTTGATCGATCGAAATTATCAGAGGGGCGTGAGTTAAGAAATCCTATTTATTCGTGTGCGTGTCGTTCTCATTTGATAATCTAATGGGGCATATGAATCGAGTAAGCACTAATCACAAGTAAATAATTTTTATGTAAATTATATCAATCAGGCATATCTTCCGTAATTGTCAGAATTCCGTCTGATATATCAGACTGCTGAGACGGACTGGGATATTGACTGTTTGTGGCAGATTAGCTGATCTTTAGAAATCGTCTGTCACTTATAATTAAGGAACGTTAAAATCTCGTCCAGCGCAATCATTCTCGCTCCACAAGAGGCACGCATCCACGACAGATAACGACAAGGGAAAACTGTTACGCTCGTGACGAGGAGCGCAATCAACATCTGATAGAGCATATATGACTGGATGTATACATGCGCCGTGGCCACTGTTCAGCACAACAAAAATCTGATAGATGGATTATTCATAGACATGTATATGTGCCACATCCAACGTCCACTAGGAAGTCCTTTTCCATAGATATTCTCGTGTCATTAATGTGTATGACGATAAGGCGGTGTCATTAATGTGTACGAAGCTAAGGCGGTGTCATCAATGTGTATGACGCTAAAGCGGTGTCATTAATGTGTATGACGCTAAAGCGGTGTTATCAATGTGTATGACGCTAAAGCGGTGTCATTAATGTGTACGACGCTAAAGCGGTGGCATTAATGTGTATGACGCTAAAGCGGTGTTATCAATGTGTATGACGCTAAAGCGGTGTTATCAATGTGTATGACGCTAAAGCGGTGTCATTGATGGGGATACATCTGGATGAAAGAAATCTTACCAGTGATAAGGATTTGACTTAAAGAACATCACTGTGTAATCATTGAAAAATCTGGATCGCTTCTGTCTTGCAAGAAACCATCTCGTTTGTATTATTTAAAATTTTCGTTTGGAACTGTCGTACGAATAAATTATTTCAGTTATTCACGCCGATTTTTTTTTCTTTTTGTGGGAGATGATGACTGAATACTGAACGTCTGACCTGAAACCTATACATCATCAACATTAAAGAAAATTTAAGATAGTACCTATCAACACGGGGACTTATGTAGTAAACTTCCCGGATGGTTACGACTAAAATTTCGACATAGCTAAAAACTATTTTCTGGATAGTGCTATTCCAGAGGGAATTGCATATGGCTTTTTAAAGCCGGCAAATTTAAGCCGCACGACGTCGGACTTTACAGGTTAGTTTTTCAGGATATTCTTACATTTACCAGTTTTACCCCGTGTTGAGGGGTTTACTCCGTCAGACGTCCTCGATGCTCATCCATTACGATCAGATGAATTATTTGTTTGAGCTGATCTGTCATCACAGCTCCCGAGCTGGCGTATCTAATTCCGTTTAAGCCGGTGCTAGGGGCCGTGTGAATACTGCAGTCTTCACATGAACAGCTACAATAAAAGCGCGGCTGAGATACTAAGGCTACATCCGAGAATTCACCGCATTCTCGGGTCTGAATGTGAGTTGCCGAGGAAGGCCTATGGTTGCCTTTTAGTCACCAGACGTCAAAATATTAAGATTTAAATAAATGTTACCCCATTAAGCGCAGCAAAAGAAGGTGATGGGGAAAAAATGCCGGCGTTCTAACAAATAGCCATATGAGCCTACAGGCCAACATTCTGACTGCGTATCTAAAAACATCACAACAAAACTCTGATCGCTCTCTAAACATGGTATGGCTGGGCGCCTCCATTCCAAATTTCTTAAAACTGACAACTGCCACGCAAGTATGAAAGAACTATCGTGCCATGCAAGGTCTCTCGCATTCTGTCATTGTGAAAGTTTGTAAACCTCCCACTGACCATGTACCGGGCTATGGGAGGTGTACAATATATTACTGCGAGGAGAATGAAAGTGTCGTGGCTTGGGTGTAATTCGGCTTCAGGCATGTTTGGTCGGTTTAGTACCTGATTCATGTTGAAATCATTCGCAATTATTAATCGCCAGGTTACCCTATGTTGAGTCCTTTACTCCATCCACGATGCACATCCATTAACATCGGATAAGTTGTTTGAGCTGCTCCCGAGCTTGCGTATTAATTCCGCTTAAGCCGGTGCTAGGGGGTCGTGAGGATACTTCATAGTCTCCACATGAACAGCTGCAATAAATGCGCGACGGAGATACTAAGGATCTGTCCGAGAGTCCACCGTATTCTCAGGTCTGAATGTTAGGGGCCGAGGAATGCTTTCCTGTGGAGCCATATGGTTGCTTTTTAGTCGCCAGACGTCGTATTTTTTCCACCTCTGGCATGCTCTTTGCATTGATTTGTACTTGTTTAACTTACGCCTCCTTTGATTTAGTCGTTAAAGTGTGAAATCGTTTTATGTAGATAATTGATACATAAATTCTTGTACGGTCAACGGATGCCCATTGAACCATCATATCGTATAGGATCTTTGGCGCTATTGGTAGAATTCCGCTCAACTTGATGACAGTGTCTGTAGATTTGTCACTTGGTGAATATAAAATCATGGTAATGATGAAGTCGAATGTCGAGATGACACTTCCCTTTCGATTCACTGTGGGAATTTGTACGAGAAGTTAAATGTGGATCATTGTGTGAGAGTTTATAGTTGACTCATTCAATAATTGACGGGAAATAATTGACCGTTAATATTTAGGAAATAACAGAGAACGCTCAACATATCGTAAAATACAACTCCGGATGTAATGACAGAAAATAGCTCAAATACTCAAGAACAGATATTTCCTGAACTTAACCCATTCGACTACCGACACTTGAGCAGCTTCCGGTGAATGCCCTACTTGAAATGCCACATTTACACTGTTACTGAACTTGAAATATAATGATATTTTTTGTCATTAACTTTTACTTACATTAATTTAGAGCACTGTGTAAGTTATGTGCGGCAAATCATTTAGTGAAACAATCTTTTTCGTCTTCTATATATCTTGCTTCTAGTTTAAAGGTGGGGGGGGGGGCGTCATTAACTCGCTATCGCGTCCGTTCACTGGAGAGCTCCGCTAAAATAATGTACACCTATCATTAACATCTGACAACAGGACAGCACAAAAAGGTTCAAATTTATCATCATCTCTTTTCAGGAGAGCAAAATTAACCTCGATATTTTGAAGCTGAAAAATCTAATTTTATGTCATTCACATATACATGCGCATATTCAGTTTCAGCTATGCTACCTCTTGAATCTAACCGTACGTTATTTACATTTTAGCTGTGCAGAATCCGGTATTGTTCTGCTACTACGGCACATGGTCCAAGTACAGTCGACTCAGGGCTGCAGACATTGACCCTTCTATCTGCACCCATATTTTAGCCTCTTTCGCCGAAATCAGCATCGTGGGATCCACGGCAACGATCAAAGCAATTGATTCTTCAGACGAGTTGGATGTGTAAGTAAATTTCTTAATGTCAATAAAATATTTCAAATGTAGAAACATCGACAAAGAATATCTTTTTCTAAACTGTTCTGCACAGGAAAGAACCCATACGTTCAATTATTCGCCCTTCTTCACTATGACCTGGAAACTTAAATAATTTCCTTGTTTTGTTTTCTTGTTATTTGATATAATGATGTATTAACGTTGCAATTGAATAATTAATGATACAATTCCATTAAAAAATCAATAAAAATCACGCAACAATATACGTTCATCAAATATGTCAATTTAAAGCAATGTAATTATTGCGCCTGCAAATGGGCCGCGAGGATCAGAGAGAAGTTACACTTGCGGTGACTAGCAAGCATAATTTCACCAAGTGACTGAGATAATAACAAGCATGAAGCAAGCACGCTTGCCGATTTGGGTTATTTCAAATGACAAAAACATGCATGGCGTTTGCCGTGCTGCCTCACTAATAGTGTCACGGAATTTCTTTTATAAAACATCTGCATTACTCTGTAAGAGTCTAGAACTTAAAGTTCGACCACGCAAGATCACAGTCAAATTATGGATTACAATGTATTTTCGGTCATGCATATTTGACATTCTATCTTTCCAGATTCCCAGCCCTGGTTAAACTGAAAGCAAGAAACCCGTCTTTAAAAATATTACTGGCCCTTGGAGGCTGGAGTCACGGGGTTCAACGGTTCGTGTCTGTCACTACTAATAGTGCACTGTTGAAAAGTTTCACAAAGAGCACCGTAAATTATCTCAGAAGATTCAAGTTCGACGGCATAGATGTCGACTGGGAATTTCCAACAAACAAAAGGCAATTTTCTACATTTATCCAGGTATGTTACAAATTATAAATTGTTATTATTTCGAATACATTGATACTGGTGTATACCCTTCTCGTGTATAGCCCTTTCCGGAAAGTGTCTTATCTCCCCCTGATTAACTGCTGCTCTTTGAGGTTAAAGGTACGTAAAGCTGCTTCCGGGAAGTAGTCGCCTCGGTTTCACATTTACCAAAGGCACCTGCAATTATTTTGAATAATATATTGATAAACTATTCCTGAATATTTGTTTTAAAAACTATTTTGTTAATATTTTCTACATGAACCGATACATCCTGTACTCGTGTACATTAGGAAGTTAATTTTCTAGAAAAAAAACTGAATATTTTATTAATAAAACTAATTGTGAAGACCTTTGGTACTTACCGGAACTTCTCTGCACCAACGCTCCCCTAGTGGAACAAGGGAGATAAAACCCTTTCCGAATTGGGCTATAAAGGCGCATATTTGATGTAAGCAGTCAACTCGTTCAAGAAAACAACGTACCATGGTTATTTTATGCGCATTATTTGTTTTCATACGACCGTTTATTTTTGACTATACATATGCTAAAGTAATGATTCATTTATTGGCCACACTGTCTGCTTGATTGGCTCTAGCCGGTACGAACACTTTATAATATCGATTTAAATCTTCATTTAACAGGCGCTGAAATCAGAGCTTGTTAGCTCAGGAAATGGTCATTTGTTACTAACTTCAGCTATGTCAGCAGGCGAGGCAAATATAATGAATGCATACGACATTCCAACCATAGCTCCGTAAGTATACAACAATGCAATCTAATTAAAATTAAATCCTATCTGCTCCCCAATTTGATATGTCGCTTGTAGGATCTAAAAGGCTTGCAGTAATTCGCGTGTTAACCAATCCCGAGAACGCTTCATAG
>JAVTVY010010150.1:0-42970 GCA_036873755.1 Hanleya hanleyi
TGTGGCGGACTAGTACCATCACGGACCCAAGGCACGGCTCCACGGTCCAGCTCGCCAGAGGAAATACAGTCGCGGACTCGACCCCGGAGCCCAGTTACAGGCACGGATCGAGCACAGACCTCGGACAACAGTTCCCGGTCATCCAAGTCTCCGCAACTCAAGAAGGACACGTCTACTAGCCGGGACCCAGCGAGGAGCCGTACCCCAGAGCCAAAGTCGACAGTCCGGAGTACAGAACGGGACTATCAAGTCAAGTCTAAGACATCGGACTCCAGACCAGCACACCGGGACCATGGCCACGGGATGTCACGGCCTTCTACAGAGCACCGGGATCCCGATAAACCACGGACCCACACGGAGCACCGGGATCCCGAGAAATCACGGCCCCATACAGAGCGCCAGGAATCCGACGCCAGAGCACCTCGGACCCGACCATCGGAGCGTGAGATTTCTCCCAGGGACAGGGCTAGAGCCCGGAGCCGTACCCCGGAGCGGACTCATAAAGAACGGACTCATCCAGAACGCCGGGAGTCTACATCTGAGAAGTCACGGACTTATAAGGAACGGACTTTTCCAGAACGCCGGGAGTCCACATCTGAGAAGTCACGGACCTATGTAGATCGGACTCATCCAGAACGCCGTGAGCCGGTTTCTGAGACAGCTGGGACCCGTGCAACGGAACCGGAACCCGACACAACAGCAAGGAGATCCCGAAGACGGGGTCGTACACCGGAGCAATATCGGGATTCCAATCTTGAACGCCGACACCGGGAAAGAGACCACCCTCGACGTCGAAGTCCTACACCTAGTGCAGGCTACCGGGATTACCACGGCAGAGACCGCACTCCCGAACGACTCTACCCTCAGCGTTACAGAAGCCGTTCCCCGGATCCCCGTCAACACGGATTACGAGGAACGAAGACCAACAGACCGTCGCCGTCGGTCCTCATCAAGGACCAGAGGGGATCGGGAACCCCGTAAACCGGACCACCAGGACACTCGGGTACAGTCAAGAACTGAACAGGTTCCCAGAGACGAACAGAGACTCAAGGATCGGCCCTCCGGATCCGGAGACGGGCCCAAAGATCAGTCTTCAATCTCTAAAGTGCCTTCAAAGTCAAGCCTGGTCAAGGAGCATAGTCACCTTCCGACAACACAGCATCCTACGGTTGCAATCGTTGCTTCACCAGAGATCCGTGATAGGGGACGATCCCATTCTTCCAGCGGCACAGAGTCAAGCTCGGAGAACGAGGACCACCTTCGACGCTCTGCTTCCACAGCATCCTCGTCTCATACGGACCCACCCTCCGACCACGAGGCAGGATCAGAGGAGAAGGACAAGGAGAAACTACCGTTCAAGGCTAGGATGGCGGCAGTGTATGCGCTGGTTCCAGAGATGCCCAGACCTGTTGAGGGCGAGGAGAAGCAGTCTGAGGATCCTCCCCGGAAACGCAGAAGACTTACAGCGGCATCGCTTTATGGACTAAACAAGCCTTCTGAGGACGACGTTGCGGTGACGTGTGCACCATCACCGGAGTCAATCAGATTAAGCGACGTACTGGATCGACAGATGAGAACCTTGTCTTCTCTCCAGAAACCCGGTCCTTTCAAGACTTACGTTCTTCATGGAGACAACCTGCCATTCAAGCCTCCAAAGTCCGACCCGGATCTGGACAGACTGTTGAACTTTACCAAGACACCAGCAGTTGTACTTCAACAGAAGCAAGCCTGTGCGGTGGAAGACATGATGCTGACGCAACACAGGATTACGTCATACTCCGACTGGTTCCTTACGGCGATGTCTAAGGTGATTCAAGATCCAGATGTAAAGCACAAGGATGGATCCTTGACTTTCTCCCGATCCAAGATGGAGTTCCTGGGCGCCTTCATCGACTCAATGAACAAGTCCAACGCCCATGTAATGGAGACGGGGGCCTTTACTTATGCCACTATGGTACAAGCCCGACGGGCGGGATACCTCAAGCACCCCAAGTCCGAAGTGTTGGAGTCCGTCAAGAAAGAGTTGGCACAACAACCCCTGTCGTCCAAGTACCTTTTCAACAAAGCCATTTCCACAGTCATGCCTACTGTTAATGACGAAAAGACTTCCCGGATCATCGGGTCCCTGGCTCAACGCTCCTCCGGAAAAGGCAAAGGCAAGGGCAAAGGCAAGTCGAACAGAGGAGGTCGCACCGGACAGTCTTCTCGCCAGGACTCGGGCAACTTACCCAGACAAGACAACCAGTCTACTTTTCGTCCCTACGGAAAAGGACATTTTCGTGGCAGAGGAGGAAAGCCTTCCGACCGGGGCAGAGGAAAGCCCGACCATCGGAATTGACGGTCCCCAGCCTCATCTTCTAAGCAATCATCCTTTCATCATCCCCAAGTTTCAAGTCTTCATTCATCCGGTTGTAGGCGGACGTCTACAGATCTTCTGGCGGAACTGGAAGCTTATTACAGACGACAAGTGGGTCACCAGATCACTCAGAGATGGAGTTTTCCTCACGTTTCTCGAGTATCCCAAGCTTATCACCAGACCTAAGCCATCACTCCTTCCAGTTCGTCCGGAACATGTGCAGACCTTAGTGGAATCAGTGCAAGTTTTATTGGACAAGGGCGCCGTCCGAGAGTTACCCGTGGAAGAGGAAAGTGCGGGGTTTTACAGTCCTGTCTTCCTCGTTCCCAAGAAAGGCACAGACCAGCTCCGCATGATCATAGACCTGCGGCGACTCAACGACACTCTAGCGCCACCGCCACACTTCAAGATGACATCAGTCCCATCGTTACGGTCCCGCTTACAACCGGAGGACTGGATAGCTTCCATCGACCTCCAGGACGCCTATCTTCATGTTCCCATACATCAGCATCATCGTCGGTATCTCCGATTCATCATCGCCGGGAGACGATTCGAGTGGCAGGTTCTACCGTTCGGCATCTCGATCGCTCCTTGGTGCTTCACAAGAATCACATCACCAATCTTGGCGTTTTTTCACCTGAGAGGTATCAACATAGAGGCATATATCGACGACATCCTTGTTTGGGGGTCAAAGAAGTCAGCACTCAGTCCCAGATACAGTTCATCATTCAAGTTCTTAAGTATCTCGGATTCATACCACATCCAACGAAGTCAGAACTCGAGCCCGCTCAGAGACGACAATACATCGGGGCAGTATTCGACACACAGAAACAGATAGTCCTGCCCCCAGAAGATCGTTGGACGAAAATTCAGCTCATTATCCAAAGATTTTTATCATCCCAGTCACAGCCCTTACGTCTTTGGCAAAGCCTGATGGGATTATTGACATCCACTCAAGACCTGACACAGTACGGACGACTTCAGTCACGACCACTACAGTTTCATCTGCAGCCGTACCTGCGAGCTTCGACCGTCAACCCCCAGGTTCCGGTTCCTCAGCATTTGCATCAGTTCCTGGAATGGTGGCAGTCCAGGAAGAATGCGATGTCCGGGATTCCACTCCGTTGGACACCGCCGGACATGAACCTCTTTACCGACGCATCACTTTACCGACGCCCACCTGGGAGACTTAAGGATATCCGGCAGGTGGTCTCCACAACAGAAAACACAGCACATCAATGTACTGGAAATGGCAGCAGTGAACATGGCAGTCACCCACTGGAGCCCTCAGCTGTTCGGCAAGTCACTCCTGGTCGCCACAGACAACACGACAGTAGTGAGCTACATCAACAAGTTGGGGGGGACGAGGTCCCGGCTGTTGTTCCAGGAGACGTGGACACTCTTCACCTGGGCACAGATTCTTCAATGCCAGATCCGGGCACGGCATGTACCCGGACACTTGAACGTCATTGCAGACAGTCTTTCACGACCGGACAAGGTCTTACAGACGGAGTGGCATCTCCATACAGAGGCTTTCCGTCAGGTGGCATCGATCTGGGAACAGCCCCTAGTAGACCTATTTGCGACAAGGGACAACGCTCAGCTACCGATCTTCGTCAGTCCGATCCTCGACCCACAAGCCTGGGCAGTCGACGCGATGTCTATCAGCTGGGACAACCTGATCGCCTACACATTTCCACCGATAGCGCTTATACAGGCAGTCTTGACCAAGATAACACAGCACAACGGCCTTATCCTGCTCATAGTACCGTGGTGGCCGCATCGCCCCTGGTTCCCGTCATTAGTCCGACTTCTGACCGACTTCCCTCGTCAGCTGCCCCCGTGGCACTGACTACTAGACCAGCGACACGGCATACTGCACCACGATCCACAGTGGCTCAACCTTCACGTCTGCAGACTATCAGGGACTCCCTTGCAGACCAAGGCTTTTCAAGACCAGTTACAGAGGCGATGGCGACGGCAAACAGATCATCCACCTCTCAACTGTACCAATCCAAGTGGACTTACTTCCGTACCTGGTGTGGGACCAGAGACATCGATCCCAACACTGCCTCTGTTCCAATGATAGCTGATTTCCTGTTACATCTGCATCGAGATAGGGAATTCAAGCTAAGCACCATAGAGGGATACCGTTCAGCACTATCCAGAGTCCTAAAGTTGACTTCAGGAATCGACATCGGACATGATCCTAACATCTCGGCTCTTCTCCAGTCTTTCGCCTTACAGTCTCGCCGGACACGACAACTACTACCAAAATGGGACCTAGGAGTGGTGCTGAGTGCTTTTCTACGCCCACCATTTGAACCGTTACAATCGGCTACAATCAAGGCCCTGTCCTACAAGACAGTCTTCCTAACAGCATTCGCTCTAGCCACTGGAGTATCGGAGCTTCACGCATTGGAGTGCAGTTCCCTGACATGGACCGCAGGTTGGAAAACCATATCTTTTCGTCCGATACCGGAATTCATCGCCAAGAATGAATCCACACGTCAGGGACCATGTGCCCAGAGACTATATCAGATCCCAGCACTTACAGACTTCGTGGGTCCACTGGAAAATGACAGACTCTTATGTCCAGTTAGAGCCCTACGATGCTATTTACAGAGGACAGATCCTACTAGAGGTTCCAGACGTCTCCTGTTTCTATCTCTACAGCCAGGAGCATCTGCAGACATTACTAAGAACACAGTTGCAGCCTGGCTGAGGAAGACGATACACTGGACCTATCAACTCGCCATCGATGCTCCTCCCCTGTTGTCGAAGGCATCATCTCATGAGATTAGAGCTATTGCAACGTCCTGGCCGCTCTGGAAAAATTTGTCACTGGACGATATCGTCCAAGCCTGTGCCTGGACTGTAAACTCAACCTTTGCTGACTTTTATCTTAGGGACATGTCTGTACAAACAGACAGGGTGACTACGTTGGGCCCGTTAGCTGCAGCCCAGCATGTAGTCCACTAGTTCAATCAAGAAAAAGAAGGGGGGGGCGCCGCTCAAGCAAGCAAGATCACGACAATTCGGTAAGTATAGAAACAGACCATGTCAGAGACGAAGGGACCTCAAGGCATCACGATGGCATCTGGTTATCTGTCTAAGTATACGAGCAAATGGTCGGTGCAATATCCACCTCTCGCCGTATTACTTGTAATCCCTTGAACTCCCTACGCCTCTATACGACACGGGAATTATCAGGATATTACTAGGCATTCAGATTTAGAAAATCAGAACAAGGCGTACTCCGCACAAGCCAAAGACAAGACACAAGGCCGGCTACCCAACCTCCTCTGTTGGGAGTCTGGCATACATTGATAGCAGGTTAAGATTTGAGACACAAATATAAAACATTTAAAAACAATGTTAGTATTTGTTATCAAATCAAACCTGCTATCAATCTTGATTTGCCCAACCCATCCTCCCCTCTTTGCTCGGCCTTGACTTAAAACAGGTCTTGCACAGCATGGGAAAAAGAGGAAGGGCATGCACGGAGAACACGCCACCTAGCGGATGATCGACGAGACGATCAAGGGAGATAATTTCTTTGCAGGAGATCTCCAAAATGGAGGGAATATGGCATACATTGATAGCAGGTTTGATTTGATAACAAATACTAACATTGTTTTTAAATGTTTTATTTTTTTCTGCTTCGAAGTCTGAAATGCTTTTCGAAAAATTAGAAGAAATGGGGTAGAACAGCAAGTTGTCCTAATCATCCAAAATAATGCTGACACACAAATTCATTATTTTAATGATTTCAAAGCCTGATCAAATTTATCAGAACGACGGATTTAATTCTGTCCCCACAATTAGGAGTCATCAAATTTTATTAGGGTTATTTAATACTTAGAGGATCTACTGCAATTTATTTTTGTGTAACTGCTCCTTAATCGACTATTTCATATTTTTTATTTCTCAGCTGGAGACGCAGTTTCGTGGATTTGGTGCGATACGAGACAAGACTGGGGCAGGTAACTTGTCTAGGCTGGAACGTTTCCTGCCAACGTTGGAACGAGAGTATCAACGCAACGTTGAACCAAAAGCGTTCCAATGCAAGGTTAAATTTGAGGGCAGCAATGTTCTGGAAGGACTCCGAAACCTGGGGAAGATTGGTCTCGCTTCCGTTCCCCTACCTAAACATCTGACCTGTGTGTCATCACAGGCCAAGAATTACTTTGTTATTGGTGACAGAAACCGAATTCCTCGGGGCATGCGTAGCCCTGCTGCGTGAAATTATACAACTCTCCATTACATCTTGTATTGTTTACTTCTGGCATACAACTTTTATTTCATCATTTTGATGTATTAGAATGCTAAATTTATCACTGGTTTTAAAGCTTGCACATCTTTTGCAAAAGTTTTAATTCATTGCAAACCATTGCAAATATATCCAATGGATCTAAAGTAATCGGCAAAGAAGAATTGTACATTCATAATTTTTAAGAGAAAGATTTTATATAGTTTTTGCACAAATGCAAATTGTATGTGCTGGAGGTTTTTTTATTCTGTCATTCTTTTATCACAGTTTTAATTGTTCTAGGCATTGCAGATTAATTTTTTTATATATTTATTTACTTGAAAAACAGTTTTAACGAATTATCATCAAACAGTGTCCAAGTTTTAGTTTAAAATTCACCTTGTTCTCTGGTATTAAATTTTATTTCCATAGGATCATCTTTACAAAACTGATCACATTCATTTTTGGACTGATTTTGATCTGTTCTATAGATTGATGGTATCTGGTTGGCTGGCTGCTTGGTGTCAACAGCATTTACTTTTCATGAGTTTTCTGAACAGAACAGACAACTTCTGTATTGATGGTCAAGGTTTAGATATACATGCTCAAACTTTCATCCACTTTCTGATTCACTTGTCCATTTTGTTCAACTGAACCATTGTACCTTGTTTTTTGGGTAATTTTATTTCCATCAAATCATTATATGCCAAGGCATATTTTACTATCGAATCATTATCCGCAGAGTAGACTCCATTCTCTTTCATTCATGACAATACATGTGTTAGCAGAACCATTAATATAAAAGCATACATACCATTTTGCCATATTCTGTTACTCTGTTTATATATTGGGAGATTGGTATGTATACTGTCTCGGAAGATGTTCTTGTTCTCCTGTGCAAAGGCTGTACATCGACGTTTTGCCATGGGTACAAATTCACTTCAGTCTCGTATTTTCACAGTCATTATTGCGAGTCTAAGCTTTTTTGACGAAAGTCTGTCATAAACTGCAAGTATTTCCACATCTTTGTTACAGCAACTCAGTCTGTATGCTCATGCTTCATACTAACCTTGGAATATTACCCCACCAGTTGTCTTCAAAGGAACATGATAAATTTATGATGAATGTGTCATAGGAGTGGATTATTGATGAGCTGCCTTTATACCGGGTCACCATATTAACTACCATATTAGGAGAAATGACATAGTTACTGATAGCACCGGACACGCAATCGGTGTGTAGTCTCCATACACATAATGGGTGTGTAGGTTCTGATTGGTTCATAAATTAAATTTTCACCTCATATTTTTAGGACTTGTATCCCATCTGGGGTCCGAAGTTACGAAAAACAACTGCATACATATATATTTAAAATTCCTTAAAGATTCTTCCAAATAGTCCCCACACTGAATTTACTGTTTTTGGAAATTGTCGAACCCTCCAATACCATGCCGATTTGAAAATGGCAAAGGCCATGACCTGCCGACTCATGAGTCTGATCACAATGGTTTGTAGCGAGCAATCATAGTGAATGTTCTTGGTGATATTTCCATTGTAATGATAGCAACGTCACAAAGCTAAAACGAAATGCCTTCATTGAAGTCTTGTTGATGGTGTCATACTCAATTGTTGTGCAATGTACGTCACAATAAGTCATCCGACACATTCGACTAGTCAATATTATACATGATTGTAATCAGACTGACATCATTCGTCAGTTTTCACCACATCTGTTTCATTGTGTTAAAAAATCCAACTTGGTGTTATTATTGCGTAGGAAAAAAGCTTCTCTCTCTGAAAAGTGTGCAGTGGGTATTTGGTAAACCTTTAAGTGCTATGTTTTGATGGATAATGCTTTGGTGAAATTTTGGCCTTCAAAATCTTTTTATACATGGCAAAATTTCCACCGGATTCGGCATGGACGACATTAAGCCGGCCATTCAATATGATCAGTGAAGGATTATTCCCCTTAGTCAATAACCATCTAATCTGTTTATCACTTCAATTTGATTACTTGATTTCTCCAGGTTTACAAAGAAAACTGTTTATTTCTGGAGAACTATTCATTACATAAATGTGGGAATTTGGCAGGATTGTTATGAACTATGTTGAGAAACTAGTGGTGTCTCATTTTGGCAAATTCATCATGTAAGGAAAACACAATAGGTGACTACATGTAGGGAACCTTGTTGAACGTGAAAAAGCTACCTGACAAGCTGTATTGTACACTGTGTTCCCGGTTTGAAGATTCTTACATGTCTTGGTTCCTGAGCCACTAATGTTCAAAGTCAGACCTACTCATTTTGTTCAATTTTATGAGATTGGAGAAACATTATTTCCACAGAAGAAGATCTGGGCATTTTTTTTATTTATTTATTTTTTTTTTTTTTTTTTATTTAAATGAGGCACTGATATTTTTTTGAAGGTTTGTTCTACTCTGCATATAAACTTACCAATTAAATGGAAAAGTTAGAACTTCTCAAATAATGTATCTAACTGAACCTACATTTGAAAATAGAGGCTCATTTTATGAAAAGACAAGCAGTTAAATTGGAATAACTTTATATTATAATATTAGTATATTCGTAATCCCAGAGAAATAAGCTTTCCCATAATATATATATGTATATTGATCATAGTTCTCACAATAAAACAATTGTCTGATGGTCTGTGCTGATCCACTCAGGCGGGATACAAGCCCTTAAGGTGGTTAATGTAACAAGGCTAGTATGGAGTACGAGTGCAGATTGACTGACACTGTAATGGAGAATATAGTTCCAAAGGAGAAGACAATGCTTCGTGGGAGGTATTGATACTATTACTGAGGTACATGTAACTTACCTAGAATATTTCCAGGTAGCTGTTATTTCAAGTAGATCAAATATGAGGTAACTCCCCTAATAATTCAATCACAGGAAGTGAACTTTCCCACAATACAATCAAGGGGTGATCATATTTATTAGAACAGGCAGTGGACAAAAAGGTCATAAATCATGCAGAGAATCAATTATTTCTTTGTTGTATTGATTTTAGATGATGATCAAACTTTTTGAATTATAAGGGGATTTATCGTATTTATTTAAAAGAGATAAATTTGTATACATGTACATGAAACTAAGGTTAGTCATTCTTGTGGACCCATGGGTCCTGGCTTACGAGGATGGAGGTTATATGGAGTTCACTTTGAACGAATAACTCGATTGCTGAATGCATACAGTAATCCCTTTAATAATTCAATCCCCCTTTCAAAATTCAATTCCCCCTGAATTTTGGAGACAAAATTTAATCGGTGGTTCTAATAAATTTGATCACCACACATTAAAATAACTAAGAAATAATGGATTATATACATGATTTTGAATCATTTTGTTAACTTCCTGTTCCAATAAATTTGATCACCCTCAGATGTTCTGGTGAGAAATTTCACTTCCTGTGACTGAATACAGAGGGATTACCGTATACCATTTGAAAGGGAATTTATGTACTCATTTGCTCATCAGAGTTATTTATTGGTCAAGATCTGTCTAGAGTGACCTTGACCAAGTCACTTGTGCTTCCCGATATTCAGTCTTGGCAAATACTTGATCATCAAAAATTACATCATTTGCACTCGTCGTTTTATTCTACCAACAAATAAATGTTTGTTACTTTCGTTCAATTCCACTTGTTTTGCATTATTATGTATTGGGGAATAACCAGCAAGTCAATGAATTGATGATACTCTCCTTTATAAACGCTGAGACGAATATAACTAGTTATATTCATCCCAGATAAAAACAATAAATCTACAGAGCCAAGGATACTAAACAGAGAGATTGGCAACGATTTGGTGTAAGACTCACGAAATATAATTGACAAAGGATCTGCTGCAAGTTGTATTGTCAGTCTTTTGTCCAGGATATTACCTTATCAATGGGAGGTCTTACACCAAAGCCTTGCCGAGAGATTGATTTCCACCAAAGAAATTGGGCTGGAATCACAACCTAGTGGCACCATCTTCAGGCAGATGAAGTTGAAAGGCTATTCCAAGCTTGGTATCACAAGAGCAGTCTTTAACAAGTTCAGGGAAAAGACTCTAGAAATGGAGGTGAAAAGGTAGATCACACTACAAAATCTTCCAATGTGATAGCTTATATATTGTTACATGATATAACAATACAATAAGTTTTAAACAGGAAAAGTTTCCCTGTTTCTTGTGATGCTAGATGAACTGGCTTATGGGTAATTTTAGAGGTGCCATCTACCCAAGCAGTTTGGTTTTCATTACAACACCCCTGTGCAAAATGAGAGAATGACTGAAATTTCTGCATCACTCTATTTATTGAATGCAATATCATGAAGTTCCACCTACGTAGTTTCGAATGATTTTTGTGAATTAATCACACAACACGCCGTTTCTTGGTGCAGATATTGAAGAATGTCAGTTTTGTTTTCTGGACAACACTTCTGCTGATATATTGTCAGATTTTCTTGAAACGATTGTGTTTTGTCTGTATAACTGGTCAATATGGCACAAGTAGTAAATATGCCGACTTCATTTTGGTGACTCAATATGGCTTGGATAGGCAATAAAATACACCAAACTCACAGACGTCATGTTTCAATATCGGCAGCGGAAGCGCACTGCCAAAACTATAGTGCAGTCCGGGAGAGAAGAGTTTGATAGAGGATCGAGGCGTGTACAACTATGAGCCCAACTTTTAGTTTGTTTAGTGTAATCCTTCAAATCATATGGAAGTTTCAGATTTTTTGCCAGCTTGATTTTTGGGAAAATAATGAAACAAGCAGCCAGAGGATGCTAAGTCCCCCATCGAAATGGCAGCAATATTTTTTAGCATTGTTGATCTCGGGGGATATACACGAGGGAGGCAACTGCTACTTCATAGGCGTTGGATGTGGAAGGGTCTTTCTGCTTTCCCAAGTTTTAAAATCAACTCAGAACGGTTCACTGAACATTTTTTTGCTTCTGTAATATAGTTTCCATGCAGTGAAGCATGGAAATTATGTAACCGAGAAGCTACCCCAAGTGACATCTCAATGCATATTATCTGCAAACCAAATTTGACGAGAAGCTGAATTCATCCTCAACCTATTGTCTGGAAACCAAAATTTAAATTTGCCACCAGGTGTCACCACCTGTAGGTGCAAGTGGACGAATGGCAATCCGAAGGATCATCTCATGACATGTTGTATCAGCATACAAACTTTGGGAAGAATCTGAAAAGGGGTTATTGCCCGGAAACCAAATTTAGATTTGTATGCACAAGTGTGCGAAACACAATCCCAAGTGACATCTTATGGCATATGAATACCAAATTTGAGAAGAATCCGATGAGCAGTTGTGAAATTATTGCCAGAAACAAATTTCAGATTTTTCCACCAGGTGTCGCCACCAGTATGCAGAAGCAGGTGAAATACAATCCCAAGGGACATATCATGGCATGGTATCTGCATACCAAATTGGAGGAAAACCTGATGAGCGAAATCAAATTTACATTTGACACGAGGTGGTGCTACCTGTAAGCACAAGTGGGCGAAACGCAATCCCAAGCGACATCATATGTCGTGATATATTCATACCAGATTTAAGAAGAATCTGACGAGCGGTTCTCAAGTTATTACCCGGAAACGAATCTGGTATTTCGCCACCGGGTGGCACCACCTGTAAGTAAAAGTGAGCGAAAGGCAATCCCACACAACATCTCCTGGCATGATAGATGCATGCTAAATTTGAAGAGATTCCGATGAGCAGTTCTCAAGTTAATGGCTGAAAACAAATTTTGATGTTAACACCTGGTGGCGCCACCTATAGGTGCAAGTGGGCGAAATGCAATCTCAAGCGACATCTTAGGTCATGGTATTGCCCGGAGACAAATTTGGGATTTTGCCACCAGGTGGCACCAACTGTAAGTGCAAGTGAGTGAAAGGCAATCCCATGCAACATCTCCTGGCATGGTACATGTACATGCATGCTAAATTTGAGAAGAATCCGATGAGCATGCAGTTCTCAAGTTTATTTTATTGGCCAAAAACAAATTTCAGATTTTGTCATCAGGTGGCGTCATTTTCTGAGCAGAAGTGGATAACGCAATCCCAAGCAACATCTCATGGCAAGGTACAATGTATATGCATGCCTAATTTGAGAAGAATTCGATGAGCAGTTCTCAAGTTATTGCCCGGAAACCAAATTTCGAGCACCATTTCAAAGTGTTTCAAAGTTATTGCTTGCAGCACAAAAGAACGGAAAGAACTCTAGTGGCGCCACCTACAGGCCGATCTTTCTGAAACGCACCAATCGACATCTTGTCACAAGGAATGCATATGCCAAATATTGAAGAAACTAGATACAGTCTATCGAATACGATTGGAGGCATGCCTTTTGCATCTTTAGTAAAGGAAACATTCATTATTTGTGAAGAAAGTAAAAACGTAAAACTTAGGAAAAACATCATTAACATGGCCCCATAAGATGCCTTGAGGGTAGGTACCCACATAACAAATTCCAAAGAATCCATTAAGGTCCAACAATTACTGTCCGTAAATGCAATTTTACCTTGGCCCTCAGGTAGCGCCATGTGTAGGCAGATAGGAATAAAAAATAATCCCAACCGAGATCTTGAGGCAAGATCCCTTGCCTAACATTGGAAATAGAAAATGTTAACTTGGCCTACAGGTGGCGCCACCTATGAGCAGATCGACAAGAAAAACAATACCAAGTGAAACCTTCAGGTAAGGTACATGTATACGAAACTTGGACAGAATTCATTCAACTATTAAAAAGTTATTGTCCGGAAACATAATTTTAAATTTGCCTCCAGGTGGCACCACCTATATGTGGATCGGCATAAAAAACAATGCCAAACGAGAAATAGAGGCGAGGTACCTACACACCAAATTTGGAATGAATCGGTTCAGGTTTTCAAAAGTTATTTTCTGGAAACACTTAACTTAGCTTTCAGGTGGTCCCCCTATCAACATGAAAAACATTCTAACGCCAGATCTTAGGCAAGGTACCACCACACCAAATTTGGAAAGAATCCTTAAGGTTTTCAAAAGTTATTGTCTGGAGATGCAATTTTAATTTGGCCCAAGGTGGCGCCACCCAGAAGCGGATTGGCACGAAAAACAATTCCAAGCAAGATCTATAGATAAGGGACATATGTACCAAATACAAAAAGATGGGTCTGTGCCTTTTGGGGTTGCAATTATCCCAATATTGCAGACAACACACAAATTTCAGCTTCTGCCACTCAAACACAACTATATGAGGGTCGGGCGAGGGCTAGTTTGGGAGATAGAGGGTGCGGCTCGGCGCCCTGGGAACGGGGACATGCTCTTCTTGAGGGTAGTGGTAGGTGTGCTGACATGAAAGCCATAGAAACAGCTCCCTGTACATGAAACAACCACACTGACAACTGCATGCCATCATCTGTCAGTCCGAAAAACCACAAGGTGGAATTCCATTCAATTCAGGAAATTGATCATATGCACCGTGTGCACCCAAACTTTAGGAACTCAGTTGTAATTAATATAGTAAGTTACATGTGTGGACACAAATGGTTCCTGCAGAAGCTTTACGGTAAATCATATGATGTGAGATACAATTATTTGAAGGAAATGTTGTCCTTCATTTAAGATGACACGAAATTAAAAAAAAAAACCCGGGTTCGGTATTTCATGTTATACATCTGAAATAAAATATGTTTCGTGCAAAAGCTTTAGGGTAAATCATATGATATGGATTAAAATTATTTGATAGCAAAATTGAAGGAAATGTCCTTCATTTAAGAGGACACGAAATTAAAAAACCAGGGGTTTGGGGGGATTTCCCCGTCAGTTATTTCATATTATACTTCTGAAATAAAATATGGTTCATGCAAAAGCTTTAGGGTAAATCATATGATGTGGAATAGAATGATTTCATAGCAAAATTGAAGGAAATGCTGTCCTTCATTTAAGGCGAGACAAAATTCAAAACTAACACGGGTTCGGTACTGCGAGGATTCCCCCGCCAGTTATCTCATATTATACTTCTGAAATAAAATATGGTTCCTGCAAAAGCTTTAGTGTAAATCATATGATGTGGAATAGAAGGACTGGACAGCAAATTTAAGAAAATGGTGTCCTTCATTTAAAGCGACATGAAATGCAAAACTAACAGCGAGAAGCGGAAGAAAGAAGAAACAAGAGCCCAAGGGGCTTCAATATACACCCGTATATCTGGAATTATATTGGTCCAAATTTCAAGTTTGTTTAATAGCCTTGATTCCAATTGGTAGCTAGCACACCAGAGAAAGGTCTACAATTTTGTGCTTCTGAGAATGTAATATATATCACATCTTATACTTGATTCAGTTTTGGGTGACTGTGACCTTGACCTTTGATCGATTGATGTATGGCTCCTCTTTGCCATGCGAGTAAGGTATACTCAAACTTTGGTACCAATCCATACCTTGAAACTAGAGTTATCGCATGGACAACAAATGTTAATGGATAGAACGCAACATCGCATTGCATGACCTCGTCTTCGACAGGCATACGAAAATGTGACTTGTAATGAATTCCTGATTTTGGGGTCACAGTGACATTGACCTTTGACCTTGACCTAAATTTTGGTACAGGACACATCGTCTTCCCTCAATGTATCAATGGACACAAAAAAAATCATGATTTTTATAAATCTCATGATTTTGGGGGTCACAGTGACCTTGACGTTCGGCCTTGACCTACATGTCCCCCTAATGTATCCACGGACACAAAAAAAAAATACTTTTCAAAGATTTCTTGATTCTGAAGTCACAGTGACCTTGACTATTGACCTTGACCTAAATTTTGGTACATGATAAACCGTCTCCCCATAATTTCTCAATGGACACAAAAATCATGATTTTTAACAATTTCACAATTTTGGGGTCACAGTGACCTTGACCTTTGACCTTGACCCACATTTTGGTATGTGACACATCGTGTCCCCCTAATGTATCTACTGACACAACAAATGTTATTTGTAATAATTTCCTGATTTTGGGGTCAGTGACCTTTGACCTTGACCTATTTTTTTTGGTATGCGACACTTCATTTCCCCCTATTGAATCCACTCATAAAAAATTAGTAATTTTTATTGATTTCCTGATTTTTAGGTCACACTGACCTTTGACCTTGATTCTGGGGTCACAGCGACCTTGACTATGGACCTGGATCTAAATTTCGGTACATGACGAAACGAATCCCCGTAATTTCTCAATGGACTCAAAAAATCATGATTTTTAACAATTCCACGATTTTGGGGTCACAGTGACCTTGACCTTTGACCTTGACCTACATTTTGGTAGGTGACGCATTGTGTCCCCCTAATGTATCTACTGGCACAAAAAATGTTATTTTTAATAATTTCCTGATTTTGGGGTCACACTGACCTTTGACCTTGACCTATTTTTTGGTATGCGACACTTCATTTCCTCCTATTGAATCCACTCACAAAAAATTAGAAATTTTTAATGATTTCCTGATTTTTCAGTCACACTGACCTTTGACCTCTGACCTCGACCTACATTTGGTGTGCCACACATCGTTCCCCCCTAGGGCATCCACTCACCAAAAATTAGAACTGTAGATAGAAAACTGTCGACGATCAATGATTTCCTGATTTTAGGCAACAGTGACCTTTGACCTCTGACCTCAACCTTAATTTTGGTACGCGACACATCGTCTTCACCTAGCGTATCCACTCACAAAAATTTGCAACTGTGGATAGAAAACGTTCACAGATGTAGACCGGACACGAACACTTCAGTGATTTCCTGTTTTTTTAGGCCAGTGACCTTTGACCTCTGACCTCGACCTTCATTTTGGTACGCGACACATCGTCTCCCCATAGGGTATCCACTCACCAAAAATTAGAACTGTAGACAGAAAACTGTCCCAGATATAGACCGGACACGGCGGACGGACAGACGGACACACGGACGGAAACCGCCATCACATAATACGTCCGTCTTTTGGCGGGCGTATAAAAATGACAAACACATTTAGGGATGCCTAATGAAGAATTTGAATGGAAACCACGGACATGCACAGAAGATTGGAACAAGACCCAGTGGCGCCACCTTCAGGTGGATCTTGCTGAAACGCAATACCAACCCATGTCTGGTCACAAGGAGTGTATATGCTAAATTTCGAAGGAATCCGACAAAGCTTTTGGAAGTTATCGCCTGTGAAGAATTTGAACAGACATCCACAGACACAAAGAGAGCAAGACCCATTTAACTGAAACGGACACGAAGAAGCGAAACTCAGTGGCGCCACCTTCAGGCAAATGTTACTGAATTCCAGTACGCAACCGCGTCTTCTCACAAGGAATGCGTATCCCGAATTTCGGAAGAATCCAAGAAAGCGTTTGGAAGTTATCGCTTGTAACCGTCATCCACGAACACAAAGAAGCAAGATCCATTTTGACCCAGTGGCACCACCTTCAGGCAGATGTGAGAAACAATTACCATACAAAAATCAGATTCAGTGACTTATTCTTGGACACGTTTAGAATAACAATATCATTTAACTTTGACTGCAATGTGGATGAATACATAAAACATGGATGAATGCTGCTATGCATTCTGGACTGCTATGTTTACTATGATTCGGACACCTTGGCAATATATTGTACATTTACTGCCAAAATGTGACCTTCTCTAGTTCAGATAATATGCAGTTTTTAATCTTCTGTGCGGTGTTCTTTATCGGGGAAAGGTAAATTCATTGGATTGTCAAACAATTGCGATAGCAGTGCCGGACTCAAAAATAAAACTCTGGTTATGCCATGGTATGCAATGGCAAACAAAAAAAGACTTCCTGTGCAGATGACGCCATAGAACGTTGTCGGGCAATCATCGGGAACTCCCATAATGACGTCGGCCAGCTTCAGATATTGTATTAGATACAACGGAAGTGAGATTGGATTAGCTTGAAAGAAAAGATCGGCTGTTCAGTCAACTGATAGCGACCCTCGCAGAACACATCAGAAACATATTGAACTGCACTAATTCCTTCCTTGGTTTGTATGTTTTTTTTCATCCAATGGAAGTAAGTCTATTTAAGTAATAGGTTACAATATAGGTCACTGTTACACAAATTAAAAACAATTAATTTTTTAATATCATCCGATGCAAATATAGTTTTTCTTACATGCACTCTATATACATGTATATTCATTATTTTTTTAAGCTGCAAGTCTGTAAGGCTTCATAATACACCATCACATTTGAGTTGTACCATCAAAATGATTTTTTATGATTTCATGATTGTTGGGACACGATAACCTCGTTATTTGACCTGAAAATAAATAGGATTTCACCTTCTTGGCTTTCGAAATTAATTTACACGTCATTTTCTTGGGTACGGTAATTCCCCTAATAATTCAATCACAGGAAGTTCACTTTTCACCTCTGTTATTCAAACACAGAGAAAAACTAACATTCCCATTCTTCTTTTAAATTGAAGAAAAGCCATACGATGGCAAAATGTGACGCTGTGTAACTGGTGCCATGAAGAATATTGCCAGATTTTTGCTGCGATTCCGGTGATCGAATTATTAGGGGAATTACCGTATTGTATATCAGACATGCTTAGATTGTGATTGTTTTTTGAACATCATGAAGATCTTGTACTACACAGGCCTTGATTTTTGTCCATTTTCAATGGTGTCCATCTTGATGCATGTATCCAAATTAGCCAGTAACTTGAAACAATGAACAATCTATACCCATTATTTAATTTCGTGGTTAGTATGTTCATTTCTCTTCTAGGAGAGAGAGAATTAAGATTTAACGTCGCGTTTATTAATATTTCAGCTAAAAAGCGATGATGATTGTCAGCAGGTTGCATCATTCATGCGACTGGGATATGGAGAAACAATGTGCCCAGGTATCCAAATGACTACTGGTACATCAGATTTATGGTTATCTTTACTGGTACTGGATCCCTGTCTGCTACACAGCATGCTCTATCAGCATGTTAAGCTGAATTACACACAACGAAGATGTTGCACATTAGGATCGTAAATAATACCTGAACAAAATGTGCAGTGCTGCATCATGTTGTATATAATTTGAGACACCTGATGGCCCTCTTATGAAGAAAATACCGAATTAGCTGGAAAGTGGCTTCAAGGCAAGTCAATAATGAATAATACAAAGAAAAATTTCATCTTCAAATAATGTTTCATTTTCATATTCTTAACATAAAAAAAATTTATTTACACATGCGAGTTACACGATCTTGCCTTATGGGCAAATGTCGGTGGCATCTGTGGCCATATACAGCCAATAGTCCTCATTTGGAAACACTATGTACGTGTACAGGTTTTCTCCGGACTTGTGAAAGCTGTGTTCTCGGTTCCGCCACGATACCGGCGAGTCTGCAAACCCATGCACTGTTATTGCTGCCCAATGACATGCTCCCTGTGTCACGTAGGTCCTGCAATATTGAAGAAGGTTAAGTGATTTTTTAATACTACATGTACATTCATAAGAGATTCCACATTGAATCAGTATCATTCTGTTCCAATCATAATGTAATGGAACCTTTGCCAAAAATTATTCCAGTAAATATAGTCAAACAGTTATTTCCGATCTGTCGAAGGTTACCAAAGATGAAGACAGTTGATTAAATAAGCCCAGGTCAGTCAAATTGGAAAGTTTTCTGGTCAATCATCAGCTGCATATGTAGTATGAATTTGGAGAGCCTAGATGTAATCCTTCAAAACATATCCCCAATATTAGACTTTGAAAATGGGTCAAGGTCAGTCATTTTCAATAGGCTTCTGACCAATCTGTAGCCCACTAATCCCTCTGAATAATATAGCTGTCCCAGCCAAATGCAAAGGAACAGTGACTGAAGACAATGAGGCCAGGTAATTTCTATTGTGTCCATATCTTTATAACAACTGTATAAAATTTGCCATTCTTGCCTCAAATCTTGTAAAACCCTTTGCAGCGTTGATGTTGTAAACATCCCCTCTATTCTGTAACATGTGCAGGACTTGAGCTGAGAGTTGGGAGTAGGGCAGGTCAGTGTGGATAAATACTCATCTGAGCCACCTGGTCTGAAACAGAAAGATCATTATTTTTAAAAGTAATGTCCATGTCGAGAGCAATTTTTGCTTGTGGAGAAGACTACAACCACAACTTTCTATCGATCGCGTTTTACACTCTGAAACTGTGTGCATCGAAGATATATTGCACATGTCATGACAGACATTTCCAGCCCGCCTGTTGGCGCAGAGGGTGATCTTATAAACAGGGTATATTCAGAAGTGGCAGATTTGAGGGCAGACAGATTATGCTAAGGTGACAAAGGTTCATAAAGGTACCACCGGGTATAGCATGCTTTCTATATGCTGCCCTTTATTTCAATGAAATATTTTCATGATTTCCTGGTGATAAAATATGATTGAACCATATCAGACAAGTTCCATACCATATATTACACCTTCCACCCCTGGAGATGGACCGGCCCATTCACAGATTTGAAAATTTGAATTTCATTGTTTATTGAAAATGTCTACAACTAACAAAATGCACCCTCATCAGAGTCTGTTTGATCCAGACTTCTGATCACACAGTTTTACATGACGAGAGATGGAACTGTTAAAAAGGCTATAGCTAAACCGAACTAAAACTTTAAGTAAGAAATGTGTTGATCTGTAAAATGACAATTATTCTTGTCCTCGTGGATTATCATAGAAACTCCAGTGCATCATGGGATATGTTCTCATTTCAAAACATTTGATTAGTCAGTTCAATTTTCAAAATGTAATCCAGCATTTTGATTGGCTTTTGAAGAAAATTAGAAGAATGTTCAGCCAATAGCAGAGTTCCTGTTATAAAGGTTCATTGGTCATCATGCTTTACATAATTCTAAGATCAGTGGACTTTGGTGAAGATTTTAAGGGAAGCATATGGAATCATTTTTTCAACATGACCAAAACTGCCTGGATAATATCTCTGCTACTATTTGATTGACAACTTCAAAAATGGAATATGCCTAGTATATTGTAAATGTGTACGGTCAGGTCTTCTGCCAAGCCGTCGCTACCCATGGTGCATGTTGTGCGAACACATCCCCATTTTTGCCCATGTATTTTTTTTATATTGGCAATTCAATCCAAATGACATAAAATTAAATTTACTTGTCACAGTATCAAACCCCAATTTAGCCTTAAAAATACACTAAAATGCAGGAAATGAAGCGTAAGGCATTCCTTGAATGGTAAGGAATGGGAAATTGAAAACATTCCAACCCCCGCTTAAAAATCCTAGTGATGAGCCTGCAGAGTTCTGTCCACTTAATGAACGACATCAATGAATGCTATACTACATTGATGTCCGGGCTGTATCTCCCTCATTAATTGGCAAAGAAGTTCAAAACTTATCGTCATCCCCCCCCCCCCACCAACCCGGTTGGTTTTTTGCTCCTATCTCCAGAACGACAAAAAACTGAGAGCTGAAACTCCGTGACTTTTTAGATTATCATATTGAGGTCATTTTGAGCCTATCGAGCCCCGAAATGGCGGCCATGTGGGGGTACAACAAAAGTGATGTTTTCGTCATATTTCTTTAGAAATTACGCAGAAATTCAGCATGTTGATTCAACGCGGTTCTATGCATTTTACTGAAACCGTATGTCTTAGTATCGCCAGAAAACACCCACTGATTCGTTCCCCCTCCCTCCCCTCCCCCATTAACCCTACCAGGCCTCTGAGAGGGGGGCCAAAATGCCCCCCACCACACTTTCTGCGCTATCTCCGGAACGCCAAAAAATGAAGAGCTGAAACTCCGAGATGTTATTGGTTATCATATTGGGGTCATTTTGAGCATAACCTCACGAGCAGAGGATCATGGGTAAATTCAAAATGGCGCCCATGTGGGGTACCAGAAAAAGCGATGTTTTCGTTATATTTCTTCAAAAGTTTTGCTTTTCTGTATGGAAAAGTGGGTAAAACTTATTTTATTTCATATCAGATTATTATTTACTAATTTTTCATGCAGTTTTTGCGAAGGAAAAACAAAAATGAAAATTTTGAACGAAAAATCGTCAAAAAATGAAAATTTTGAAAATGACATCACAGTGTCATCATGGTGGCCATGTTGGATTTTTTCTTGTAGGGCTTGACCCAAAGATATAGTGTTGTAAGTTTCAGCCCTCTAGCCTTAGCGAAAAAATATATGGGGGGCACTTTCCGCCCCGCCTAATCCTCCCCCCACCCCCAAGGCTGCGGTACACCTCAAATCGCTCAAGCCAGATAGGGTTAAGTACCTTGCAGATGTGTCTATCTGTTCATCTGTATGGCCAAACTTGTCTATATGATACCTCGGCTACTATTTCATTGACAACTTCAAAACTTACATGGAAGATGCTTAGTGCTTGTAGATGTGCATTGTCATTTTATTTTATTTTTTCACCAGTTTCGCAGATTTTCCATCAATGACCCCTTTATCATCAATATAGCTATAGCACTTCCTTTCTTATTGACCCTTTCACTGTTTAACCTGGGTTCACTTGCCATGTCGCAGCCTTTACAAGAATACTGTACGTTTCCGGCACGCATGCCTGATTTGATGTCGAACTAAGAGGAAGTGACATTGGGAATCCCCAGTAACAGTAGTATTATTCCCTTCTTGTTTAACCAGCATGTCTCTCAATGCATAGAAATACACCTGCCTGATGTAACGGCACCATCATAGAATGACCACAAACATGGTCATACGCTGCACGCCATAAACTGAATGAGGAGAGAAAGCGTTGACGTGCACTGCACCTCGTAAATGGTGAAAAGGTTAAACGGTATCGATGTAAGAAATTTTCATAATAGATACGTAGACTATTGGACTACGTGGTGAAGAAGTTTGATACTTATTTGTGAATGATTACTATTATGTTGACCAAACTGTCATGTTTTCCCCCACAGCCTAAGAGGTGAAGGGGGCATACATCCTAAACAGTCTCTGATTGCTTCTGTCCTGCAGTTGATGGGAACTAGCACATGCCATAGTGGGTAGACAACCCTGCTCCCTTGGATAGAAAATTTCATCATTGCTCTAGTTTAGCTGGAAAAAATGTTGTTTGCTTCATTTATATTTCTCCATATACATGCATGTTAGAAAGTACACAATTTACTTTTTTTTTCCCAAAAGAAAATAATTTTTTTTAACATCAGTGACATTATGACATCTGCAGCTCGATACAATGGAGTCACCAATCCCTCTGTGTTCTATATACCAGGACTGATCGACTGAGCACGCAGACTGAAAGTGTACTCACATGTTACAATTACAGGATATGGTACCCAACCATTCGTAAAACTCCACACAACCACATGATCGGTCATCGGGCTCTAATGTCGTACTGTCGATGATGGGTATGTCTGTATCCTTGTGAGTCTTCAAGGTCTGCTTCATGTTCAGTTGTAAAACCTGGTTCCCTTTGTTCTCGAAATACACGGCAATGGAACTGGCACAGATGTTGTCATCTGAAACATTAGAATTCTGTCTGAATACATGGATCGATAAATTCTTAGCGAACTTAATTAATATAAATAAATTCATATCCTATCGTATACATGTATGTCGCTATGTAGGATCTTACTGATTTGAATTGAATTTGGTGTACAGAGCGCCCATGCAGGTCATGAATATTCAATAGTCGTATGACATCACGGCCACAATTTAACTACTTTATGCAGGAGTCAAGTGAAACCCCCACCCCCCCCAACCTCGGGGTTTAGTGGGGACTGAGAGTTGTTAAAATGCTTCAATGCCCTACCCCCTGGGGCAAAACATTGAAGTGAATCCCCACCTAAACCTCAACCAAATACAATTTATGTTCCATCCCTTGGTAGAAGAAGTCTTAACTGAATCCCAAGATAAACAGGACTGAAAATGCGTGAAAGCCCCACTCCCTGGGGCATAAACATGTTGTGAATCCCCAGGTTGGGGGGGTGGGGATTTCGTTTGACTCCAGCATTACTTGCAGTCAGGGAGGGGGAATAGGGTCATGGTCTCTGCTTTAACCCAAGGACCAGTCCATAATTCTACCCCGCATTATAGTGCCAACCTGGCGGGAGCGAGGCAACATCAGAAGATACACCGCCAGCGTGTCACCTGTTTCCGCTGAGCCAACCAAAAAGCACCTATCATTTATATTCCCTTCAAAGCACTATGAAGAGTTCTTGGGATTGGTTGACACCTGTAGATCCCACAAGTGACATATCCAAATTGTGAAGCAGATAGGATTTTATTTTAATTAGATTGACCTGCTGCAGGTTACCATGATTAGAAAATGGATAACCCGTGACTGGTGCTTCGGGGTTAAATACATAGCAACACAAAACATTATGGTAACTCACAGAGGGTCTTCTAAAACTGAAATTGGGAAACCCCCGGGAGAACAGGATTTACACTTCATCATTACAGCACAACTGGCTTCAATGTGGTGAATTATTACGCCTATTATGACCCAGTACCCTATTTCATGAAAGGGTCTTCAATAAGCTTCAGGCCTAGGAAACTCTTCCATGCACGCACCTCAGTTCCTTATCCATCTATCTATTTCTGTATGCTCGGAGCAAATTTCATGCGCATGGACCAGAAATCCTGGTGCTTGCCCCATCCAATCCCTGGGCACCTGAAATATTCCTCACCTGTGTACCAAGTTCCATGCGCTCGGACAAATGTTTACCAATATACGGTCTTCGAGGAAGAACTTGAGAAAGTCTATGGAACTCTGTCTGCGGTTGTGGAATACTTCACGAGTGCAAGGATTGGATGGGGCAAGTGCCAGGATTTCTGTTCCATGCAGACAGAGTTGACCCCGAGCACAGAAAAATAGATGGATGGACGAGGAACTGAGATACATGCGTGGAAGAGTTTCCTACGCCTGAGCTTTATATATCATAATGGATGTTTTTCCATCTCTAAGTAGAGCCTAATTTTCAAAATTCGAAATTTAACATTTCTTGTAGTTTTGGTTAGGTTTTTGTTAGGGTATGTTTGTTTGGGTCATCGTCGCCGTGTCACCAATAAGGTTAGGTGCGACGTTAAAATTCAAACAACCAACCAACCATCTCTAAGTAGGAAATATTCCAGTCATCATTCAGTCAAAAATATTTCCCCATATGAAAGCATAGGGAGGAATAGGATTCAACAACCCAAGACTGCCACCAGTAGCTAGAATGCTGCTCAGTGTGGTGTGTGCAGAGTATGTGTATTGTTATTGCAATAATGTGAGAGAGTCTGATTTATGAAAGTACAAGTATGTATTTGCTGAACTAAAATTCTTGGATGAATTACAACTTCATTAGTATAACAAGCAGAATATATCAAGATGAATTTACTTAATACACGTGTTTCTTAGTAAGTGAGTGAGCAGTATTTCACGTCGTTTTCAACATTTTTTCAGTCACATAACGATGGTGCTGACATGTGCCAGAACACAAGAGTGCTCACAGTTCCTATTATCAAGTACACCAGCACCCGATCACACATCTAAGTATTGACCGAGCTCAACGTTGCTTAACTTCGGTGATCTGATGAAAACCGGTGTGCTCAACGTGATACTCCATACACCAGACATTCAGCTCTGAAGAGTATTCTGACACATTACACAAGGGTTTTAAGAGAAGACGTTTTTTTTTTCTCTTAAGTTTTATTTATACAAGTACCATATTGGAATAATATTGTCCTGGCTTCCATCTAACCTTTTGGCTCCCATGTGACGAGAAAGTCGAAGCACAATGGTAAATTCTGCTCAAAGCACCACTTGACTCTTTCATAATTCTTCTTGCCCGGTTTGAAGTAGGATGGATTCAGATCAATATCAACAACTGAAATGGATACATTTATCAAATTGACAAGTTAGGATATTATTGTGATTATTGAACGATGGTAACAAAACTTTAAATCAGGATTCATATACCAGGGGCCGCGGAACCGGGGGGGCAGGGGGGGCTACAGCCCCCCCACTTTTTGAGACTGCAATGTTATAAGTCCTATCTTAGATAGCACCAGTCCAGCATTTAACATGGCCGATATAGAGTTCAGCCCCCCCACTTTCAAACGTGCTCCGAGGCGCCTGTATACCACCTTAAAAATGACAAGTTCAAAATTTAAGGTCTTGCAAAAATAAAAAAAAGTGGTCAAATAACAGCCCGAGAACAGAGAACACCCTAAACTGCTTTTCTATAATTGGTGCAAATCCATCACAACAAAGAGGAGACTATTTGCTCTGCTAATTTGGCGAGAATATGTTATTTATGAGGGCTTAGTGTATGTTTTAATTAGGTCCATGACAAAACCTTGTATGAGAAAAAATATTTTGTGGAAATGTGTCTCTGAAATGATAAATGCTTGTTACTTCTGTGATCAGGTTTTAATTTCTCTTCAGAAAGAAAGAAACTTTGCTAGTCCTTGTTTATTTTTTTCAACTGACAAAAGTTTTAAGCGAGT
The DNA here is from genome assembly GCA_036873755.1 of Hanleya hanleyi. Classification (NCBI taxonomy): domain Eukaryota; kingdom Metazoa; phylum Mollusca; class Polyplacophora; order Lepidopleurida; family Hanleyidae; genus Hanleya; species Hanleya hanleyi. The sequence continues at coordinate 26,108 of JAVTVY010010150.1, forward strand.
TAAACTTCATACAGAGCAGATCCTGGATAAGTTGGTACTGAATCTATGCTAGTTTTGTTGGTTCAGTTAGCTAGAAAGCACAGTGACCAAAATTTAACAACCCTACTGTATTTTCCTGGCTTCTTTCCTCCATACATAGACGGCTTTCCCTCCAGTCCCAATGTTTCATAAGTATCTTTTGTTAAATTCAACATCAGATGACCTGAAATGATAGAAAATTGTGAATAGTATAAGGGAGATAACTCTTATTAAATATTCAAGATATTACCTCCCTTGTCACAATAAGGGAGATAACTCCTATGTGTCAAATACCAAGGCCAAAACAGTTCATTTTCTTGTGATTGAAGCTGTCTTTGTTCTTTATGCCTCTTGTAATATTTTGCTGTATCTTTAGTCTGCGAAGATTTAAAATAGCTTTGTCGATCAATCTATAATATTACTGGAGCATAATAGTTGAACCTTTCAAAACTGTTATCATTAATTCCAGAGTATCTTAGCTATTTCCAAAATTTTATCAATGTAACTAATTGTGCAAAGACCATCAAGAAATCATTCCATGTAAAGACTGCATGATGATGAAAACTGCATAATGATGAAAACTGCATGATGATGTCTGGAAAACAAACCTGTTGGCAATATGGCTCCACAATCTCCTGTGTCGATCCCTGTCCCATGTGACAGCATATACACATCACCTGATGGAAATGTGTAACAAGATTGTATAAGCTTATGCTTGATTATATGATATTCATGATTATATACCAAAATATTTTATGTGACAGATATGTGAAAATATACAGGAAAATATGTCAGGGTGACGGAGCATAAAGATAATTGATGCCGAATTTATGTGGAGGTCTGAAAAAAATAATACATGCTTCATGGCTGACAATCAAATTATGTTGTCTTGATAAACTTTCATTTTATTAAAATTACACAATAATTTTTTTCAGTTCATGCTCATTTTACCTCCATCGAATTACCTCTTTTCACGAATGCCTCCACAAACTGCTTGTCTATAAGACTGCAGAGGGATAACTGTTGAATTAAATAAGCTTTTCCATTGCATAGATGGGCGGTCAGGGAGTCTGGTACCCTTGAACAGTCTGGTAACATCACACTCACCTACAACAATACAAAAGCTGATGAATTAACAGTTGAACAACAAGAATAGTACATGTAAACATAATTCAAGGCCCATTTTTGTGAAACTGGTTATTAGTAAGCTCACATAATATGTTAGTATAGCTCATCACAGCTATTCTATGCTTAATACAAAAAATTATACATGTGAAAAAATCTTTGAACTGGCTATCAACTGGCAGAAATTAAGCAAATATGCTCTATATAAGTATCCCATTTGAATGTTAAGTAGTAAACTGCTTACTAAAATAGCAGAAACTACCATGTCTGGAGAGACCTGGGAAAGGGGTGGATACAAGTTTCAGATAGGGATCTGTTAAAATCAAACACACCTATTATGCGTGGACATATTTGGTAAGCTTATATGTTTAAATACTATATAATATACACAATAGTGTGTGAAATATGATTATATATTTCCTGGAATGTCATTGCTTCATAATTTATTGTGCAAGAACCTTAGGTATGAGCTTTTCTGAATGTGCTCTTGAAAGAGACACCTCACCTGTAACCCCTGTATCCATAATGGCATCAGCCAGCCTTGTCTGTTGAACTATATTTAGTGATTTGAAGATAAGTAGAGGGCTTCCAATTTGACTTGGTCCTTTCAGTTCCAGACAGTTGATTGAAGGGTCCTGTAAAGGGCTCCAGGACAGGAGCCCTGGGCAGGATCTCTTAGAACAAGAGCCCTTATGGACACCAGCCCAATGGGCTTATTTCAAAAGTGGACACGAGCCCACAAATGTATATTATGATTGGGAAATATCCAGCATAAACATGTAATGGAAAAGTTAACAAATGGATAAATTTCATGAAAAAAATCAAGAAATTCTTCATATTTTGCAAAGTAAAGTACAATAGCACAAGCCTGAAATGTTGGCCAGTCTATTTTACTGTTACCACATATTTCACAACTCTTAAAATAACAAAGTATGAAAGATCACATTGAGCAAGGAGTGGCATTTGAACAGATTCTGACATGTATGATGAATTTTAATTAATTTTTTAGATGTCAATGATAACAAAATAAAACAAATGATTTTTTTCTTAGACTGTCCAACATGTTCACTTTGCAAAATTTTAATTATTTTTTTTTTAATATGTCAGTGATAACAAAATAAAACAAATGACTTTTTTATGCAAAATATGAAAGTAGACTGTCCAACATGTTCAGACTTTGCAAAATATGAAAATAAAAGAACCAATGAAAAAAAAAACAAGTTTTTTTTTTCCTTAAATATTTCCTGAAATTTATTCATTTGTTAAAATTTTCCTTTACATGTATTTATTGGATATTCCTCAATCAAAATAAATAATTGCAGGCTCGTGTCCACTTTTGCCCACTGGGCTCGTGTACATAAGGGCTCCTGTCCGCACCCCACTGTAAACAAACTTTCTGTGTGGGCTGGTCTGTGTTGGTTGTAACACACATACATGTACAAGATGAACGTTTTCCTGTTTATCAGCTTGGCTTGCCCATCTCCCAACATATGTATAAATTACTACTTGATTTAGAGAGGTACTTCAATGTTTGCCATTATACAGGTTGGGGAAAATACCTTGATTGAGGTATTATACCTTGATCGGGGTATTATACCTCGATCGAGGTATTGCCTATACCTCGATTGGGATATAGGGCTATGTCAACTTCAGTTTTTATATATTCATGGAAAATGTGGACATCTACACATACGCCGGACTGCATGAATCTTTCAACAGCATCTATGGCTTCATTGTTCCATGATTTTCACGGCAACGTATTGCTTCATTTTATGCGACTATAATCAGTCAAATTAGCCACTTCAATATTTCAAAAATGAAACATATGGCTTCAAATGACATATTCGATGATATTTATTCTGTAAATGAAAATAGCATGTGATGGCATACTTCCATGTCAAGACCATGCGCAAATTGCAGGATTTGAGAGGCAATGCCTAGTTAATAAATCAAGTTTAACTGACACATAATCTAAACTGCTAGCATGTGCACATAAAAAACAGACCTCTGCTCTGGGTATTATGACTCTGCCATGTGTGCGCATGCTAGAAGATTGTGTATTGCATCAGACAATTTAATCTAATTTATTCATCAGTCAGTGCATCTACATTCATGTGATAGTTTTAAAATCACCAGAGTATTTGCTAAATTTGTAATACAAAGCTTCGACAGGAGAGTCAGTTGATATTCTGTACAGGCAGATTGACATGTACCAGTTTTGAAATAATTGAAAACAATTCGAGCCTCTGTTGAGCCATGTAAAATCATACACTTGTTCATGTATACTGTTACTGGCCTTAACCAATGTGATTTGTGTTTGCGCCAATAAACGAATCTGAATCTGAATCTGAATCTGCAACTTGGATAAGACTTTGAGATGGAAGTATGCCATCACATGCCATTTTCATAATAAATTTCACCGAATATGTCCTTTGAAGCCATGTTTATTTTTGAAATATTAGAGTGGCTAATTTGAATGATTAGTCGCATAAATCGAAGCAATAAGTTGCAGTGAAAATCAAGGAACAATGAAGCCATAGATGTTGTTGAAAGATCCATGCAGTCCGGAGTATGTGTGGATGTCCACATTTTCCATAAATATACAAGAACTGAAGTTGAAATAGCCCTATACCCCAACCGAAGTATAGGTCTATACCTTGATCGAGGTATAATACCCTGACATGCCCGGATAAAGCCAGGTATAATATCTCGATCAAGGTATTTTCCCCAACCTGTTATATCTTTCCATGTGTAGAGCTTCACCAAGTCATTATTTCTCACATTGTTTGATACATTGTTTATTAACATAGCCTATGTTTCGGAGTGAAATCCGCTTCAGTATTCAGGCGTCTAATGAATAATGAAAATGTTTTGTTGACGTTGTTGTTGTTACAGTTAATGTGAATTGGCCCATTAAAATACGCCCCAGAATGTTTAATTAGAAAAAAAAGCATGGAAACTCTTACCCCATAATTGAAATAATGGTCATTGACTACTTTAACGTGTCTACTTTTTTCATTTTTAAAAGAGGAGACTTCAAAAACTAATTTCCCAACTTTCGACACGTGCGTGTAGGGCGCAGCCATTTTGTTTCGTTTGAAGATCACATGACTTTTGACAGTTTCCGGGGCATGTGCACCCTGTCCCTGACAACAGACACGCGGAAGCCTGAGATGGAGAAACGAGAGGATACTCTTGCTTTTTGGGGGTAATAATCACAGGATTTAATGTTGCTCTTTGTCGTACAGGCCATCGCAAAACATTAAAATCATTGTACCCATGTCCAACCTCGGGTGGTGGGCCATTGCAGGGTGTTGAAAACTGGGATCTTGTCAACACCTATGATCTATTTTTTTTTTTTTATTATTATAAGCCTTTTCGCGGTTACAAGAATCGGGGGTGATGACGGCCCTTTTTTCTACGCTATAAACAGCTGATAAAGAGATCATTTATCTCTCAAAATATGCAAGACTGAAAAATTGACATGCTTCCTAGTTTATTTTACGTTGATTTCTCGAGTTTCATAAGAATTTACCCAGTAGGGTTATGCAGGAGTCAAGTGAAACCCCCACCCCCCCAACCTCGGGGTTTAGTGGGGACTTAGCAAATGAGAGTTGTTAAAATGCTTCAATGCCCTACACCCCGGGGCAAAACATTGAAGTGAATCCCCATCTAAACCTCAACCAAATACAATTTATGTCCCATCCCTAGGTAGAAGAAGTCTTAACTGAATCCAAAGATAAACAGGACTGAAAATGTGTGAAAGCCCCACTCCCTGGGGCGTAAACATGTTGTGAATCCCCAGGTAATCCCCCACTAAACCGGACCCTTGCCCGAGGTTGGGGGGGTGGGGATTTTGTTTGACTCCAGCATTAGTAAAATCACCAGCAGATGAGTCCGTACACTGGGATTCTTGTGTTAATCTAGCGGCACAGGAAGTGAAGGTATCACCGATCCGATCCCAGAATGCAGTGCGTTTAACTAGTTCAATAAACTGAACCCTACTGACATTTAATTTTGTGATATTGATTATGTAGGGTTCAGCCGTTGAATCGAAATTTCCTATCGCAAAATTTTTGCCTCCCGACCTGGGTAACAGCGGGTGGATTTGCGCTCATAAAAATCGATAATACCTACCGCTTTGTGCTCATTTGGATAGAATATGTATTTGCCTACTTCCCTGGCCATTTATTTTCTCTGTCCAGCTCCTTCCATTTCCATAAACGACAAAAGAAAAAAATATCATCGCGGACGATCTTCCAAACACGAAATCCACCGCCATTTTCGAACACTATCACGTGACCCTGATTCTCTCACGTGAGGTTATTCTAAATTCAGGATTACAAGAGTCGGAAAAACTGAATCCGCTCAGTCGACCCAGGCGCTTTGGGAGATGAAAAATCTCATGAATTACCTTTCTCAGTATATGCCTTCCATTATGCTTGATATCGATAGTTACAATTTTACATTTAAATGCAGATAATGTGACAGCCTTATGAATGAGCCGTTTCCGACCTTCCTGTCTACAATCCCGAATTTACAAATTAGTCTCGTGCCACCATAGTGACATTTCAAAATGGTGGCGGATTTCGTTTTTGGAAGATCGTCCGCGATGATATTTTTTTCTTTTGCCGTTTATGGAAGTGAAAGGAGCTGGACAGAGAAAGTAAATGGCCAGGGAAGTAGGCAAATACGTATTCTATCCAAAGCAGCACAAAGCGGTAGGTATTATTGCTTTTTTATGAGCGCAAATCCACCCGCTGTTACCCAGGTCGGGAGGCGAAAATTTTGCGATAGGAAATTTCGGTTCAACGGCTGAACCCTCTCTTGAAACTTCCCGTTTCAATATTTAATCGGTTATTCCACATATGCTGAAAAGTTTTGTACATATATCAAAAACATTTCAACATATGTGTAAACTTTTCAACATACATGTATGTCTAAATATGCGGATTCATTCCACATATGTGTAAAAGTTTTATACATATGTTGAAAACTTTTTGACATGTGCAAAAGTTTTCAACATATGTGGAATAGTTAATTTATTTAACATATGTGTAAAACTTTTCAACATATGTCTAAAACTTTTACACATATGTCTAAAAGATTTACACATATGTCTAAAAGTTTTCGACATATGTTGAAAAAAAGGTTTTTACACATATGTCTAAAACTTTTACACATATGTATAAAACTTTCAACATAAGTGAAATAGTTATTTTATTTCACATATGTGCAAAACTTTTCCACATATGTCTAAAAGTTGCGACATCTGCCGTAGGCGTCGACTGCTCCCTGGTATCATTTTGGCGCCTTTTCCTCCTGCAAACAAAGGAACAATCTTTCCACAATGACAATATATTCAGTAAGGTTGACCTTGAAATGGCTGTAAGAGACTTGAGTTCGTGTGTTTATTTATCTGTGACCTGGTTGATTACTCCTACACTACCGTATTTCGATCCTGTATGTCAGATGTCTTGTTAATTCAGGCTTTGTTCCTACCCCTGCCCCGCTCTCCTCTTTCGTTTGAACTTTGCAAGGACCCACCGTACTCTGTACCACATATAGCTACCGCACACAGGGGCTTGTTGTTGGTCAGTTAATAATTTAAGATCTTAATTTTCATATATACTCTCCTCGTACTCCTATTTATGGAGTAGAATGAGAGTATATAAGAATATTAATATCATAATTAATAACTGACCAACAACAAGCCCATGTGCTACCACAGTTTGTACGATCTGCGTTAGCTACAGAAGTAGAGGTGCGTTTACGGAAGATGGTCATGTATGGACCTTGAATCTAAGATAATGTAGTAATATTATTATTATTATTATAAGCTTCCGTGCCCTCACTGTAGTTCCACATGTCTCGCATAGTCACAGAGACGAAAAACAAACCCCGAAGGGACAGCGCTATTTTAAAATGGTCGTTAGATAACAAACATTCACGAGAGATTATACCACAGGGAGCAGTCCATTTCCTTTCCATTAACTCTCCTGGTATTTATTTAACATATGTACAAAACTTTTGCACATATGTGGAAAAACACTTTATTTGACATATGTGGAAAAGTTTTGCACATATGTATAAAACTTTTCAATATATGTGAAATAGTTAATTTATTTTACATATGTGTAAAACTTTTCCACATATGTGTAAAACTTTTCAACATATGTGTAAAACTTTTGCACATATGTGTAAAACTTTTGCACATATGTCTAAAAACTGTTTTTTACACATATGTGGAATTCTTTTGTACATATGTGCAAAAGTTTTCAACATATGTGGAATAACCGATTAAATACTGAAACGGCTTGCCATAGAACCCTACATAATCAATATCCCCAAATTAAATTTCAGTAGGGTTCAGCTTGTTGAACTATGCGTTTAACATGGTGTTGTTGTAAATTTGTAACCGCGAAAAAGAGTATTAGTATTACTATTACTGGTATTATAAGCCACATCGTAATCCCAGAAGTATCGCATATTACCGCATATTCATGTGAAGCATTGAAACGAAGGGCAGGTTCACGCACATTCGTTTTTTCACTAGAGACACCATTGCCAGGGTATTTTGTTGGACTGTCGATTCAACAGTTAAAAAAAATTGCCACAATAAATGTTGTTAGAATAATTTTAGGGCAAGTAAGCTTCCCAAGATGGTGGCTTTGCTGGCTCTCGTGAAAAAAAACGCATGTGCGTGAACCTGCAGTACCCCTCAGTCTCGCGCCTAGCATGAATATATACGGTAATATGCAGTACCGGTACTTCTGAGATTACAATGTGGTTTATTCCTGGGCCGGGGACAGCTGGAAATGGGTATAGGCACAAACCATTAAAAACGGCCTTACTTAAAGTGAACGTAAAGGCTGCGACAACACACGCACTGCGTGGAAGAACTATATTAAAAGTATCATTTGGCAGCAACAAATATTTTTTGTGATTTTTTCCCTTCCAAACAAAAAATTCCAAACACGGGAATTATTGACTGATGCAACGAGCGACTGGAGTCGGCCATAACAGTTTATTCATTAGCCTTGCGCCAATGAAAACGCTTGTACGGAGCACGTGATATTTTCCTGTGACGTAGTATCACTTTGTTTTGGCATCGCTGTAGCACGAATTGTAATTGTGGTGGTGGAGAGCTCGGCTGTTTCAAGCGTGTTTTGATTGTGTTGCGTGTCTCCAGCAAGTGTTTACTGACCTGAAACGTTCGATGAACTACTCACTACTTTCGTCGACATCGGAGCGTTTTGGTTCAAACTGGTAACCCTGTAAACTTTCATTTGTCTCTTCGTCAGAACTTGAAGTCAGGCTAGCCCCCTCGTGCGTCGCTATGTTTACATGCTTTCTGCGCTTTCTAACTCCACGAAGTAAAGAGCTCCGAAGTGATACGACGTCACTGCTCTGAGTGAGATAGCCAGCATGGCGGCAGGCGGGGAACAATAATACAACGGAGATAATTTCGTTCGTACTCGGTGCAAAAAAATCCCCAAAAATATTTGTTGCTGCTATTTCAGTATTTCAATGTAGCTCTTTCCCACAGAGTGCATGTTGCCTCAGCCTTTACGTTCACTTTAATAATGTAGTAGATTGGCTGAGAACTTCTTCAGAAGACTATATTCACCGCAACAAACCATTTCTGGCCAATCAATCCTCTTAGACACAATGGAAGTAACAGTGACTCTAAACAAAGGATCAGCTGTTCTATCAACATTGCCGTGATCGCCATCCGCGCAACTGGGGGATTTTTAACCTAGGCCTCAATGGAGCATAACAGGTTTTTCCTAAAAATCTTCTCTCATACTTGAGATAAATTTTTACAACTTGGTGAAGTAAAAGATAGTACATCCGTTCAAATTTTGTGTTAAAATCAGAGCTGAACTAGCCTTTTTCGAAGTTTTTTCCATTTACTTCTGTGTTAATATTAGGCTTTTCAGAGGGAGGAAAATCCCCCAGTGACGTCATTGTATCATAGAGAATGTTCACCTGAAATCAAGCCCTGATTATTATCTTAGACCTAAAAAATCAATGTTGGTTTTGTGACCTATTGCTTCAGTGGGGTCTTTCTCTACTATGTACGATCAATGCCACAGCGCCAAGTTGGGAAAATTCTGGATGGCTCTGATTTTCTGAAACTATTTAAGGGGGGCTTTTACCCGTTTTCCCAATCCATGTCGATATTTTCTGGCAATATCTTCCCAATAGTTTGGAGTAAGACCATGAAAATTCACACACAACTCAATCTAGACATGTGAAAAATATAGGAAGAAGAAAATGAAAAAAAAACATAATTTCATATTTACTTCTATTTTGTATATTATTTTAGTCAATATGACTGTCAATCAGGCTAAAACCAGTGAAGTATAAAAACCACAAATGTCGAGCAATACAACCGGAGCGATATTAGCACAATATAACATCAAGTTCACTTGAGAAATACAGAAATATGAGATGAAAAAAAGTTATATTGAAAATGTTTTGGTTAATAGTACTATATGGGGAAAATAATGGTTCAGTAAACATCATTGTTGTTTTTATTGTTGTGGTAAAAACTGATGTGTAAATGATGTATATATATATATATATTAACTGTTAGTCTTTTCTCTTCTGAAAAGATCTGCCTGTGTAATGGGAGAATGCTGAGTTGAGTGATTGCTGTTGACCGTCTGTCTGCCAGGCTGACTGCCCTGGTAGCATGGCTGTTTCCGATGGCAATGTCATCCGCATCGTTCCTGAGACGTCGGTGTTGCTGGACATGAGAAGTAAATTTCCATGTTCGGTAGAAGGATGTGACAAAGTTTTGACCAACTATGGAGCTCTACGCTTACACCTAGTCAAGACTCACAAGTGTTATCAGGTACTTGTGTGCCGGGTTTACTTTTCCACAGGAATCTGGAAACCGATTTCCTTCAGCACTCCCCACAAAATAGTTTGCCACAGATTCTCGTAAAATCTCAGCAATCTGTATAGAAATTATAGCTTTAGAGTCCCATGAGTTCCCTCAGAGTTTAATTAGATTGTGAGAATCTGTTTGGATTGTCTTAAATTTTGACGAAAACCAAGGCCTGCATTATGTACATAAAGCCGTCCACACCTGAATACTTGTTCCCTTCAGTCACCCACATGTCATTTTACCAACCGGATGCCACTTCTTCTTTTTTTCAGTATTCGCTGTTTTCCTACTTTCATGCACTTTTCTAAAACAATTTAACTTAGAACATGTTGAAAGCAGTAAAATGCTTAAGCCAACCTCATTTCACTAAACAACCCCAAAGACATATCAAAACTGATGATGAATTGGTAAGATTGCAACATTGCAAATAGCAAAGTCCCATCAAGATAGGTACCGTAACTTAATTGTTTGTTCAAATGTGAAATGCAATGGTTTTCATAGGTTTCTATTTGTGTTCTTTGTGGGTCAGTTAATCTTGGAACTATCAGCCTATTTATTTCTTTTGATGTTGTTTGAAATATTTTGTCTCCTAATAGCTTTGGGAAAGTGCTGCAAAGTTGGTATTTCAAGCCCGGCCAATTTCAGAAATGAAATCCGCATTGCTTACATGTATCTGCCATTGTTTGACGCTGGTTTGTGACGTCACATCAAACCACCTGGCTGGACATCAATACTTGTAACGTTTAGTCTTCCAGAGACTAGTCTGACTTGACTTCACAATCAAGAAAATATATAAAGCAATGCCGGTTTGCAAATCGGAATTCAGCTGGGCTGAGTGTATCAACTTTTTAAAAGCTGCTAGCAGACCCGGCATAAACCTCAAATTAAACCAAGCGAAATAGACAACCTATATAAAATATGAAAAGAAGAATGCATTTCTCCGTTAAGCATTCTCAAACATGGTGGTCGAATGATGTTGGCTCAAATTTATTTCAAATAATGAAGAAAATTAAGACCCCGCCGACATCACTTTTGAAAAACAGTCCGACTGGGAACAAGGTTTAAGTGTCATGATCCTAATTTTAGACTTACATTTCTTTTGTACCGAGAAAAAAAAATTGGCTTAAAAGCTAATCATGAATTTGCCTATTTGCACATCTGCTTGTTTGGTTCAGTATTTAAACATCTCATTATAGCATCTCAGGTTTCAGTGAAGTGCAGCCTGTATAAGCTTATGTTCCCCTATATCGGTTTCAGTGAAGTGCAAGTGCAACCTGTGTTATAAGCTTACGTATGTCCCCCTATAGATATATATCAGATATACAGGGTGTTCCAGAAGTCTTGGTCACATTTCAAATCCTCGTATCTGCTGAGCCATGAATGGTAGTAAGATGAAACTGGTACCATTTGAAAATGAAAGTCATTAAGTTTTGTGTAATGCTAATGATGTTGCCATATGCATTTGTATATCCTCAATAGTTTTCAATATATTCAATGTCAAAATGTGACCAAGACTTCTGGAACACCCTGTATATAGGGGGACATACATGTATAAGCTTATAACACAGGCTGCACTTTACTGAAACCCGAGATGCAACAATGAGATGTTGTATGCTACTTGTTATGAAGACTCAGTATAGTGTGACCCACTTATAGTGCAGTCAATATTTTGTCCCCCAACTACATCATTATATTGAGGAACAAGTGTTTTTGAACTTCATGGCTCAAGTCAACCTTGCTGCCCCGAAGCGAAGTTCCAGGCATGTCACTGCCTTTTCAGATGTACGGTAAACATCTCAGAAGAGCTGCCAATATTATGCATTGTATCATAGGGTTATTTTGAGGCAGCAATGTTCACATGAGCCAAAATATATTCAACCATGATCACTGACATAGAAAAACAGAGGAGCATGTGATAGCTTTCAATCCTACATAGCTGAATACCTGGGTTAGTCAAAAAACAGCAAAACGTTCATGAATTACACACAACAACTTTCCTCCATCATTATGTGTACGGTAAGTTCCATAAGTATTCGCGATCACAACTGAATATCATCAGTCTTGAAAACTGACCACTTAAGAATATTTTGTGCTGGTCAGTTTAGAAGAATGGACGTTTTCATAGACTTAGAATCCCCATATTAAATGCCCATACCATTTGATAATGAGCGGTCTTACATGTACATCGGACTGGATATTTCTTTCATTGTGGAATATTTTTGTGGAAATGTTTTTCGTCACATAACTACTCCAACCCACAATATTTCCAATCTCGCGATCACACAAAATCAGATTTTCCGAATATTTAGGACCAAGGTTTTGCCGCAAATGGACAGTTTGCAATTACTTGAGGAACAAGATCAAGTGACCTGATGAAAAATGGGCATCTTCAATTGACTTAGGGTCTCGAATATCTAGGGAACTTACTGTAATTTATGTTCTTCAATTGTTTACAGAATGAGAAAGATCGTGCACTGGGTCTAGGATTAAGGACTGTGGACACAATGAAGTATGCCTACCACTGCCCCGTAGAGACCTGTATATACTACTGTGATCAAGAAGGGAAGAACAGACCCTTCACCTCTATGAAGAATCTCAAACAGGTCGGTTTGCTAATTGTGCCAGTTGGAATTTTGGCAATGACGATGTGTGTAAGCTGTTCAGACAGGAAACAGGCATTCAGTTTTAGTAAGCCAATCAGAATGGCATCTGTAGTACGTCCACTGCAAGATCATGCCGATCATGGCCAAGCTTGAACACAAGTTCAAGTACAAGTTCAAGTAAATTTTATTTTAAGACGAGGGAGTGTTCAACATAAAAACATTAGCTCTGAAGAGCTATTGGTCGTCTATAAAACATATTAACAATAACAGAAACAAGACATGGACATATATGTACACAAACGACAATAGACGAAGCAGAACAAAATTGCAGCACATTCATGCGATTAGATAAAACTGGTATACTTTGTTAAGACATAACGTTCTAACACACTACATAAAAGTCGTATATATTGAGGATTAAATATTATTGATAAGAATATATCACATAACTTAAAATATATAAGTGATACATATAAGAACTAGCATGCAAACATATTTATCTATAATATACGATAAAAGCATAAAGCATTCGGACAAGTACATATACAAACGAGTAATTTTACATCACATTGTGTTTACGAATGGACAAGATGACTATCTGCACATAGTATATTAGTGGCAGGAACAAGCAATGCATGAGCATGTTTTCCCATTCCATGATTGTATGAGCCTGGTAAATTGATTTAAGCTGGTAGCAGCTCTCATGCTATTAGGGAGCTCGTTCCATAGTTTGGCTGCAGCGTAACTAAAACTGCGGATACCATACCTTGTCGTCTTGACTCTTGGAATACGAACAAATAGAGAATTTCTTGCAGCTTAAAGTTGATAGCAACTCTCAATTGAAAGCTCAAACCCCACTCTATAATGTTGTAATGCTGGAGTTGAGTGGTGATGTCAAGTGTAGGATGCTGTTGGAAATTTTCAATTCCACTTTCAAATTTGAAATCCGCTCCCACACCGTGTGACTCTTAGCTTTTGCAAAAACAAATATCCACTACCAACCACCATGTGTTCTAATATCAAGACCCTCCTATATTATCATTCATTAACATGGGTTGCCTTGCCCTGTGACTAAAGTGGCCATGAATGGAAGGGACCAATCAGATCATGTCATAAACTCATGACGTCACAGATTGTTCTGGGGTGTATAGAATGACGGCTGTACACAGGCATGTCAAGTGACATCACTTATTAGGCGAGTCGCAAGATAATCCATTCGTGTCAGCCTTCATTATGCCATTACTCAAAATTCTTGCGTTTGCTAGCCAAAGCAGTTTCTAGTTTTTCTCGGGTAAAATCCACTCGAATATATAAAGAATATTCACTCATTGGCGGGTCGAAAGTTTCTTACAATTTTATTGCAAGAAAGAGATTCTTGTGGAGAACTCTCAATGACTCGACATTGACGCAACATCACAGGTGGTCACGACTGGTACACATTATCCAGTAGTATAACATTAGCGCAAACAGATCATGTCTGACCACATTGAAGGCCAGTCTCCACAGCATGCATCATGGTGACCCACATCTGCATCTAAAATAGCCCTCGTGTTATTCAATAGTGTGATGCAGATGCCTGTACTCATTGGCCAGCTCTCAAAATCAAACTGAAGTTTGATTATAAACATATGATGAGGTGCAAACTTTTAACTTGTTATTCATTATTCATCTGGGAAACAATATACAAACATCCCCCAAAGTTGATAAACTTATCAATGGAATCATGGGATCATGGGATGATAGAACACAGATGATGAAATAGAGATCTTGCTGGAATACTTGAACAGTTTCCTTGATTCCAGAGAGAGAGAAGGAGAGAGAATTAAGGCTGAACATGGCGTTAAACCACTCTCTCTCTCTCTGGAATCATGGGAATTGTGCAAGTATTCCAGTAAAATTTCTATTTCATCCTGTTTGTATTATCATCCTTTCTTTCTCTACCCTTAACACACTTCATATTTGCTTCCTTTTTGCTTCTCGTTTCTAGCATTACCAAAAGGTTCACGCTGATAAGAATTTCAAATGTGACAAGTGTGAGCGAGGATTTGGTTTGGAGAGGGACAAACGCAGACACGAGAAGACGTGTGGGTTTCTGATCAAATGCAAAACATGCGGGTGCCCGTACTCGACTGTGGAAGCCTTGCAAACACACTGCAAGAGAAAAGAACACGAGCTTCCAGAGGAATATCCTGGGAAAAGTAACAAGCAAAAGTAAGCGAACAAGTCAGGTACTGATCCATCCATCCGTAAATCAGATTCCCAGGGAACAGCAAACCCTGATGTGGTAGCATATTTTGTTAAGAGCAGAAAATGCATATATAAACTCCTACTCCTGAAGAAATCACTTCAATAGGTGATAAGTGATCACTTGTACAAGTGTTTCCCCGGACTGCTGCTGTGGCTGACGTAAATCAACATTTGTGGGAAATAGACGAATGCTTTAGGGAAACAGTGATCCAGCATGTTGCATCACAATTGACGGGATAATTGTCCCGTCTTACTATCAAGCAGAGTTGGGAGGTTTCGCGAGTGCTGTCTCAAACTCTGCAACATCCTCGCGTACTGAACAACCTTGACCCTCTCTTTCCAGTAGAGCTAGATGCAAAGGTATACTGTAGTAAGTGACAGCTCCCTAGACTAAGGGGTAATGAAAATATTTAGGCTTGAGGAACATGCCAGTGTTCCATGGAGTCTCTAGAAACTTATTCTCCCCCCTCTTCCTGTCTGCCTTTGGGTAAACTCTAAATCACCCAGGCCAAATAGGGTTATAATATAAACAGACAATCTTGTGAGAGAAGCGATTTGTAGATCTATTTTTAATCAGACTGGGATTCCGATTTACATAGCCTTGTCGGCACGATATTTTGAGTTACTGGAACATTAAATCCAATTTTACTTATGCTGATTTAAGAAATAAATGTTAGTTTTCCATCCTCTAACTGCCCAGATAATGGATGGTAAAACAGAGTTGCCTATTGTTTTGGGTCGAAGCCGCAGGCTGAGACCTAAAACATAAAGGCAATTCCGTTTTACCGGTTTTACCGGGGTGATGAAGCTCAAGGAAAGATATTGCTGTATTTCAGTGCAGAGACAATATTTTCACTCGTTTTTAGAATTACAGACTTCATGTGGACGCGATCTTATGTGCGATGAAGAATCATTTATACCATATTCCAATAATTATCCCACACCGATTACGGCGTTGATCTGTACGACCTCGAGACAGTTGCCATTACAGTTTTTCTGACTCCGCCCTCGAGCAGCGCGTGAGTCTACTGCCGACACAAGACCACTATATACCGAATAATTGTGATGGATTCTGAAAATTCTGAAGAATTTTTTATTACACGAGATAAGATATACACTCCCTGAAATTTTCTGTTGAGTTGCCAAGCAATTTACAGACCCATATATCAACATAACTTCGCTAAAACAGGTGCACCGCCTCCTGTGAACAGCGGGCTGACTGAAATCTATCTTGAGTAACAGCTGTCGTCATTGCAATGTTGCGATTTCTGCACGTGTGTCATTCATACATTTAATACGATTGCCACGCCCTTGGATACACAGACTCGGCGAAACGACAAGAATCATGCGAAATAATTTGCATTTGTAAGCCTTTCGAGTCGCAAAACATAGTGAAAGCAGATAATGTAGTCAATGATCTATTGAAAGTCGAAAATCCCGAGTAATGCTCTGCCATTTACTATGGAGCAGACGGTGCGATAACCTAGCCAACCCGTCCAAATCGTATTTGGAATAGGTCCATTTTGGAAAAGAGTCCCGTGAGAAAGGGTACTATATGGTTCAATATAGGACAGCAATCTCCCTATGCTTTCAATGCTAAAGATCAGGCAGATGCTTTAGAACGTGACATTAGTGGTAACTCTCACCCACAAATATATCCTTGTGATTGACCCCTTGGGGCTCCCGTAGTTGACCTGGAATGTTGTTGTGCACACCCCAGGTCATGGTAAGAATAGGCCTCAGCTCCTCAGACAGCTTGTCATAAGAGATAGGATGGTCAAAGTCTGGTACGATGCTGCAGTCAATGCTGATTGTATACATGGGATGTTTATGTACGCCTGTCAACAACATTTTGAAGTGATAGTAAACCCTTGGACAAAGTGAAGGTCAAATGGAAGACAAATTGCAACTTGTAGAAGTTTCGGTCCTCAAGACGACAAGGGCTTGTGCGCAATCTTAGATATTATAATG
>JAVTVY010010152.1:0-49343 GCA_036873755.1 Hanleya hanleyi
ATATGCTTAGTATCATGATGTAGGTGAAATATTAATAGTATATGGTATGTTTATTATCAGGATTGTTACCCATTTTTATATTTTCCAGAGCTATGGCCCTTCAACGTCAATAAATGCTTGACCTGTGTAATACATTTATTCCACTAACTTCCAAACTAATTTTCAAAGAAATAAAATACTCACCTGATGAATGATTATATAGACGTGAAGTGTGATTTTTTTTTAGGCTGGGGTTGGTGGGGGGAGGGGGGAATACATCAAAGCAGTCGGATCAAGGCAATGTCTTACATTATTGTAGAGAAAAAAGTTTCTATGCTGATATAATCTTTTTCTTTTGTACATTTTATTTGACTAGACTGTAAACATCTCGCAGAGCCAAAATAAGCAAAATCTAAATATAGACAATAACAATTCTTTTATGAGTTTAACCCTTAAGCCAATATGTGTACCCTACTCATAATTAATTAGCTAGACCAAATTCAAATGCTACCCATCTTTTTGAGAAGTATTTTAACTGGGATACCTAAAAAGATGTTGGGCCTATGAACATGACTGACTTAGCTGAAAACTTAGTGATAAACTTAGGTTGCATGGTATGATCAAAGTATGCATATCATTTGTGGTTCTCAACGAGTGACATAGGGGCCTCTTATGATTTTAATAAGACTCATTAAACCTAATGATTTGTTTATCATCACCTACTTGCCAGGAGAGGGGTAGAGGTGGGCAGATATTTTTTTTGCAAATTTTAGTTGACACAAGCTAACATATACAACAGATGCATTGGAACAAAGTGATAGGTGAATTGTTAACTCTGTTAACTAAATATATGTTATAATTGTTCTGTAATTATAGTTTTGAAGGTTAACATTAGCTGCATGAATTAGCTCTTTAATCTTTGGCGAAACATGTGTAATAGGACTTTTCATGCTTGTCACCACACATTGCAAAAACAACTTAGACACTACAGAATGAAACAAGAGCCCAAGAGGCTTCAATATACACCCATACATGTAGAACTACACTGGTCCAAATTTCAATGCTGTTCAATTGCCTTGGTCCCACTTGGTAGCTAGCATTCCAGAGAAAGGTCTAAGGTTTTGTGTTTATGAGAAGGTAACATTTATGCAGCCTATTATTGAATGATAAACTAAAAGGGGCTTAACCCTTGGTAACTAGGTGACCTTGAAACAAAAGCCGAGAGCTCACATCTCCCACTATGAAATCGACAAACACAAGAAAATATTAATTTTTCTTCAAATAGCTTCCCGTCAGGTGAGATAATTCTTCATGAACGAAGAAAAATGTGAAGAAAGTGATGAAGTAAACCTTTGTTCTTGAGTTAATAATGAGACATGAAGTTCAAGAAGGTTTCCTCTCCCAGTTAAAATAGTAAATGCATGGTTTTATTTCACAGCAGTTTAACTGAATGTAGCTGTTTCATACATGTATCAGTCAGGAGAGACAAATTCACAGGAGAAATGCCATATACATGTAGGGGAGACAACTCTGAATAGTCCAACCAAACAAATCAGTTACACTGGATTCAGTTTTGGGGGACTGTGATCTTGATCTTTGACCTACTGAACTCAAAATGAACAGGGTACCTTGTTTGCCTTTCGAGTAACGAGATATCGCACAGACAACAAATGTTAATGAATGGATAGGTCGACAGAACTCACCATTGGATTATGCCACCTTGTCTTCGATGGGCATAAAACTTTAAATGATTTCCTGATCTTTGGAGTGGCCTTGACATTTGACCTGGACTTAAATTTTGGTACACGACCCATCATCTACAGACACACAAAATCAGGTCTTTTTTAGAATTTCAGGATTTGGGGTCACTGTGACCTTGACCCTTGACCTACATTTTGGTACGTGACACATCATATCCCCCTAATGTATCTACTGACACAAAAGAATTATACTTTTAATGATTTCTTGATTTTGGGAGTCACAGTGACCTTTGATCTTGGCCTAATTTTTGGTATGCATCACATCTTTTCCCCCTACTGAATCCACTCACCAAAATTGGAACTGTAGATAGAAAACTGTCATTGATCAAGGAATCCCTGTTTGAGGGCCAAAGTGACCTTTGGCCTATGACCTCGACCTCAATTTTGGTAAGCGACACATCGTCTACACCTAGTGTATCCACTCACAAAAAATTGCAACTGTGGATAGAAAATGGTCAGAGATATAGACCGAACACGAATGGTTCAGTGATATCCTGGTTTTTAGGCCAGTGACCTTTGACCTCTGACCGTGACCTCCATTTTGGTACATGACACATCGTCTCCCCTTCAGGGTATCCACTCACCAAAATTGGAAATGTAGATAGAAAACTGTCCCAGTTATAGACCGAACACGGGGGAAGGACAAACGGACGATGCCTGTATGTGTACCGGTATGAGGTTATTGGGTGGGACAATATGACCTTTGCTTAGTTTAGGAGATAGGGTTAGGGGAAATCAACAAATTAAAAGAATGCCAGTCTTGTATAATATTATAATTTAATAACACAAATTGTGATACACAGAACTGACAACATACATCAAAGAAGAACAAACAGGCATGCATATTTTCCACAGAAACATATAGTAAATGTCTTTCATGAATCACCACACTACAATCTACTAAACCTTTTTGCACCACATTAGCTAATTTCTTGAGAAGTCAGATGAGACAAGACAAAAAAAATACTACTACTTATTTGACATCAAATAAATTATTTCAGGTAAAATTGCTGACAGTGTGGAAATAAAAAATATGAATAGCATGATCTACATGCATGTGAACCACCAAGGTGGCCATTTTGGCTTCAGAAATTTGAGTGAGTGAATAGGGTTTAACGTCGCTTTCAACATTTTTTCAGCTATATCACGACGGTCAGAAATTTGATCTGTGAGTGTCATTCAAACAGGCATGACAGGAGATAGAGAGCACAGGTGCTTCTATCTACCGTTCTATGTTCCACCCCCAACCCTATACTATTCTATCTACCGTTCTATGTTCCACCCCCATGTTGGGGGTGGAACATAGAACGGTAGATAGAAGCACCTGTGAGAGAGAGAGATAATTAAGGTTTAAATCAAACCGACACAAAATAGCTATGATTAACTGACATAAAGTTTTGTTCCCCGTCATGCCTGTGTTGAGGAAAACAGTTCACAAGCATGGTGAAGAGCCCTCTCCAAGAGAATGAGAAGTACATTATTGAAAGATTGGCTTTAATATAGACATGAAAAGCAGCAACATTTCAACTGCAGATGTTAGAATTTTGCAGAACAAGCTGAATAGGTAGCAGGTCCTCTGCCAAGTAGCCTGTTTGAGAGCATACAGCATATACGCTTCCAATATCTCCTTAAATATAACTTGGAAAGTGGATATGTGTATGTGGAAAGAGACATTTATCTGGAATTGTTGAGACAAGTTGAGGAGGTTTGGGAAGCAGTAATGGGTAGTGTAACACTGGAATGGAAGTCTGTAGTTGTATATGGATTTGTCACATGGATGGTGAGGTTTATAAATCGATGGATGAAATAGACCAAGATATCGCATTAACAACACAGATGGGTACAATATGGGTGAGTGAAATCCAAGATGGTCAATGGCAGCCATCTCGGATTACATACTACCTCAATGAAAATCAATACCAATGGCCATCTAACTGATGTGAAGCACCTTCTCAAGTTTGAAGTCAATCGGACGAATTGTTCTCATGATACTGCGCTCACAAGATGCAGGACGGATGAAATCCAAGATGATCAATGTTCGCCATCTTGGATTACGTACCAATAAAAAATGGTCGAATTGTTCTCGATATGTTCACAAGATGCGACACGGATGGAATCCAATATGGTCAATATCAGCCATCTTGGATTACGTACCTCATCGAAAATCAATACCAATGACCATCTAACTGATGTGAAAAACATTAAGTTTGAAGTCGATTGGTCGAATTGTTCTCGAGATATCGCGTTCACGAGATGTGGGACGGATGGAATGTAATATGGTCCATGGCAGCCATCTTGGATTAGGTAACTCAGTGATAATCAATACCAATGATGTGAAGAACATTCCCAAGTTTGAAGTTGATTGGTCGAATTGTTCTCGAGATATCGCGTTCACAACATGTGGGATGGCTAGCATTTTCAAGTCCTCCCACCACTTCGTGGCGGAGGATAAAAAGGGGAGACAAGTGTAGTCGTACAGATCCCATAGGGAAGATAACTGTAGTGAGTGAGGAAGAGAGAGAGAGAGAGAGAGAATTACAGTTTAGAGTCGCATTCAGCAATAAGTGAGTGAGTGAACAGGATATGTTGCTTTCAACACCTACCTAACAGTACCCAAATGTTTTCATGGTTGATACAGGGAACACATATTATTGTTGCCTAAACATGCAAAACATGTATTTTCTTTTGCATTTCAGATTTACTAGTAGTGTGGTTGCGAAATACCCAGGAGCGGCACATGACTCATTCATTCTGGGCCAGAGCGGAGTTGCACGTCGATTTCAAGCTGGAGATTTTCAGGATAGCATCCTTCTCGGGGACAGTGGATATCCACTGAGACCCTGGCTAATGATTCCTTATGGTCAGCCAGGAACTCTTGGAGAGAGACACTACAATAAGTCTCTGAAGACCACCAGGTGTTCAGTTGAGAGAGCATTTGGGGTTCTCAAATCCAGATTTAGGTACTGGTTCAGAATGAGTGTTATGAGAAACTATATAATTTGATCACTTCAGAACAGAAAGCCTACAATGTAATTATCATGAATAAAAAAGGAAATAATGTAGGCTAACATAAGACTTCAACTGACTACAAGGTGAAGAGATATGGACACTATACATGTATAAACGCTTATCAATATATATCTGTAGGCCTTTGTTTTGAATGAAGTGGTCTAATTATGAGAGCACTGAACCGTTAACATTTCAACATTTTTTTGCTTAATCATTATTTCATTTCATTATTCATTAATTTCTTCAATAATTGGACTGGTTTATATTTCTTTTCAGTTTACCATATTGCAGACAACAAAATCCTGAATTTATAGGGACTGGACCATGAACTTTTAATCCATTTATTCATTATTTCATTTTATTATCCATTAATTTCTTCAATAATTATACTTGTTTACATTTCTTTTCAGTTTACTACATTGCAGTACTACAAAATCCTGAATTTGTACGGACTGTACCATGTACTTGTAATCCATTTATTCATTATTTCATTTCATTATCCATTAGAATTGTTTACATTTCTTTTCAGTTTAGTATATTGCAGTACTGCAAAATCCCGAATTTGTAGGGACTGGACCATGAACTTATAATCCATTTCTTCATTCTTTCATTTGATTATCCATTAATTACTTCAATAATTATACAACTTTATACTTCTTTTCAGTTTACCATATCGCACTAATACAAAATCCTGATTTTCTAGGGACTGGACTATGAACTTTTAATTTATTTATTCATGTTGATGTAATATTGCAATATAAGAAATGCAAGTTCCATATCGACATGTTGTGTTTTCCTAGTGCGAAATCTCATTATATCACTCGAGATCTTGCACAACTTCTATTTGAAATTACACCATAAAGTGAATAATACCAAATCTTGTGGCTATAGACAGAACCAGCAGTTTTTGAATTAGGGGTCAGGCATTCACATATTACATTATAACAAGTACCCATACATGAAGTACAGAACCTTCCCTCGACTCTCAGACAGAGTACTTATTCATCCAAGTTATAGGTAAAGGCAACAATACATGCGTCATGTTACAATAATCTGTAGGCAGGATGATGTCTGCTTTTAGCCAGGTAACTTTAGATATGTCAAAATAAGGTGACAGATGATTGTACATGTATGTAAGATATGGCAACAGTAAATTGTAGCCAGCAATGTGGGGGGGGGGGGGCGCAACAGTGGATTTGGTATTTCTTTTTTATTTGATCATGTGTTCCCTTGTACCACCTGGAAGTAAAGCATAGAAACATGGGTGGGCCTATAACTATAAAGAATTATATATATATAGCAATGCTGTTTATATACATGTAGGCTAACAGCCAGTATGTTTTGTTTCTGGAATATGTAAGTAGTAATGTTTAGAGATATTCACAACATTGCACTGAACTCTGGGAAATCCCCTCCCCCCCCACTACTTGAAATCCTGCCTATATTAAGATGGACACATCCCAAATCCCAAGTCAGAATCACCAGTAATTTTTTCCACTAAGTAGGTCAAATTTTCATGAAAAGTAGGTCAGCTCAGAACTTGCTGGTAATAGTCCCCCAATGCACATTCATGCCAAAAATCAAGGCTCTAATGTCAACGGTTCTCCCTATTTTGCCAGCTAGAGAAAGGATTCGGATAGACTGACTCACTGACAACATATCTCTTCGTCAAAACTTTTAATTTTTCATTTGGGTTCTCCTTTCATGTTTGACTACCATGCTAATCCACCTACTAACAAATATTTCCTAATTTATAGGTGTCGTCATCACAAGTCTGGAGGATGTTTGATGTACTCTGAGGAAAGATGCACCACCATTATTGTAGCAACTTTGAAACTTCATAATTTTTGCATATCACAGAATGTTCCCCTGGGCGAGTATGATCCTGATGATGAAGATGATGAGGAAGAATATGAGGGTACCATGAACGACGGAAATGGAGTGAGGGAAAGAATAGTTATGCAACGGTTTTCTCGTTAACTAGGCCTACGGTAATTCCCCTAATAATTCGATCACAGGAAGTGCAGCAAAAATGGCTTATCTCTGGCAATATTCTTCATGGCAGCAACTGTAAAGTGTCATATTTTGTCATTATATGACTTTTCTTAAATTTGAATGCAAAATGGGAATGTTACTTTCTCTCTATGTTTGAATAACATTGAAAGTTGAAAGGTGAACTTCCTCTGATTGAATTATTAGGGGAATTACCGTATATGCTTTACTGATATTTGCCACAAGGACAGGTTTTCATGATTCTGAGTAAATGTAGACTGGTTGGTTCCCCTGTATATGCATACAGTAGACCGGTTTTATTAGTCGACATCTCACTTCGCTGTGAATACGGACACAATCGGGTGATAATTTCTGCAGCTTACAGTTGAGGTAATCTTTCATTGGGCCATCATAATTATTTGATCTCTGGCTGTTTATTCATATAAGATAAATTCTGTAATGTGGAATTTTGAACTGAAGATTCCAGTCAACATCGCCCAACTGTGTGGATATAGGGCCTACAGGGGAGGTAACCATGCAGTCTTAAGGAAAATGCTGTGTACTGCATGTAGATAATAGTTGCAGAGATATATTCAGGGATATTATGCAAATGTTATTTGGTGACATCACGAGTGAACTAAGATGATGAGCTAAATTTATATGGTTATATTCACAGCGGTAGACCAGGGCTTGTTTTTCCACAGGAATCCGACAGATTCCCATAAAATATTAGCAATCTGTATAGAAATGATAGCATTGGATTCCCGCTGCTTTGCTTAAGTCTGGGATAGGAGAACTAGTTTGATTTTGAAAAAAATTCTTATTATTTTGAAATTTTAAAAATGGGACCGGTTGTGGAATTTTTATCTGAATATGCACTAAGGAATAGACAACATTTGGCAAACGTAAACTGCGACTGAAAGAACAATCCAAACTGTGCCCAAAAATATTTTTTTCCTATTTTTGAGATTCTTTCTAACGAAGAAAAATACTCCCAAACATTGGGAAAATAACCAGATGTGTTGAATGAAGGGAGCCGCCATCTTTATGGTTTAACCAATGAGCGGCCGAGTGATGTTCACGTGACAACTAGCTCATGACGTCAATGGGCCAGAGAGCAAACATGGCAGCAAGTGATTTTCAACTTTTTCCAAGTATCCGACGCCTTGCATTTCCTGGAGTTTTAACCTGACTGATGACAATGGCTGGCTGGGCGAAACCATGCTTTCATCTACGCTGCTTGGGGGCAGTATCGAGGGATACAAGAAGTGTCAGGCGTGTTCGAGCCCATTGAAGACGATCTACCGTAGAAATCGGTCGAGGATGTACAATGTATATACCGTAGAAGCCGGCCGGGTCGCGGATTTCGTTTAGTCGGCTCTGTTGTGAGATGTCCTGTTAGGAAACGATCAGACGAGCACATGTGCAAGTGTTGACATTAGCTGACAAGGATTTATTCCATAAACTTTCTCAGGTAAATTTTCTCGCACGCTAGATATTTGGGTGGGTGTTTAACGGCCGTGTCATGCTGAACAGTTTCTTTCGGTAACAGTTCAACGGTGAGAAAAATCTCCGGACAATCTTTTCCCGGAGAAATGAGCCTCCAGCTAAGGCAGATTTAGTTTCGTTTTCTGGCTGAGTGCCGGTCTTTGTTGAGGCTCGATTCTTTGAATTGGTAACACAGAAATCAGAATTATTCCCAATTTCGGTTACATTAAACAATCTCAGTGAGTTACTGCCGAATTATGTTGACGCATGTTGGCGTATAGTGATCAGCTGAAAAGTATTAGCCTATAACGAGAGCATATTTTATCACAACTCGATGCTGTGTTTTTTTTTACACTTAGACAGTCTAGACGACAGATCAACCCCGATTTCTCAACAAGGATAAGATCATTGTTATTGTACAAACATTAGCCAGTATTTACAGGGTACAGAATACAAGAATGTATCCACACCTGCTGGCCTATTGGGCTGCGATTATTCCAGTGCATGGCAAACTGTGTTTCCTCCCAGTTCACTGCAGTGTTCTGCGGCCCAGTGACGTCACTAAACTTGCCGTAATGGCGGCGCCCTTACAAGCCACAGAATTTATCATTGACGGCTTCTTATTCGGTTGGAAAAAATTGCAAAATTGAAATAAAAATCGTTTTGGACTCTCCTGGAATTGTTCTTTCATTTGCAATATACGCTTATCAAAGGTTGTCTATTCCTTTAAAACAAAACAAACTATTCTAGATCCTGTTTCTTCTTTCTAGCTCAATTGTTTCATGAATAAATGTATTATGCCATATTTCTGAAACTACTGGTAACCAAGTCTAAAAGTGATATCCAATAACTTCACAATTTTAAATGGACTTCATAAGAATCAGAATCTTACATATATGAGAAAATAAAATATGCCATTATTTGTCTATTATCTTTACTTTACCATGTGACATCATGGAAGATCATTTCCTTTGAATATTTGTTCCAGACCCGATTCTGATCTAGCCCCTATTAGATATTTGGATGCTGCCACTGGCATTCAGTGCCCTTGCCGCAAAAAAAAGAAAAAAAACCCCCAAAAACCCTGAAATTTCTTTCCATTTCATTTGTGAAGAAAATGATGAAGTCAATCTTTGTTCTTGAGTTAATAAACAGATATGAAGTTCACGAAGAACCCCTCTGCCAGTTTAATTAGTAAATGTATGGTTTCTATTTCACAACAGTTTAACTGAATGAGGGGAGACAACTGCACAGGACAAATGCCATATGCATGTATTGGATACAACTTGGGGAATAGTGTAACCTATATAGTCAGTTGAACGATTCAGTTTTGGGGTACTGTGACCTTGACATTTGACCTATTCACTTCAAAATGAATAGGATTCCTCTGTGTCCCACGAGTGATGTAAACTCAAAGTTTGGTATCAATCCATACCTTGAAACTGGAGATCTCACAGACAACAAATGTTAATGGTGGATAGACAGACAGAACTCACCATCACATTATTACATATAAAAAAATGACTTCCTGATTTTGGGGTCACAGTGACCTTTGGCCTTGACCTACAGTTTGGTATGTGACATCTTTTTCCCCTATTGAATATCCCTCAAAAAAAAATTCAATAATGACAAACATTAATATTTAATCTCGTGTAAAAGCACAGACACGTACTCTAATCATATGAAACATGTGTACCAAGTTTCATAATCATCCACCGACATCTGACGACTGCAGCAAACTTTCTATGTACAGATGCACATGTGGACTAACTAAAAAAAATCTATTGTTAGATTTTAGCACTGGAGCGCCCGTAAAAATCCCCTAGTGTAGTGCCATTACTGACCACCCTAACCCTCCGAACATATTTTTTAATGACACTCCGCCATCAGATCCCACATCTGAACTAAACAATGCTCAAACAGACACGCCATCAGACAGGACTACGCAAGCAGATGTCACCAAAAATCCGATCATCACTGAACCATGTATCACGCAACCCTCCAGACAGCAGCCTTTTCAGGCTCGGGCCGTGCCCGAATAATAGCCCTTCAAATGGAAACCTCCACTAAACCACTATGTATCGTCTGTGTCTGTATGCCTTCGAAAAATCACCCCGAATCTGAGTTCGACGACACTCTACAGCAGATCAACCATATCCTGATCAAATATAGAGGCTCAGAGGAGGAGATTTCAACGCCTCCCTGCTAGCAAGACAGGAAAACTCCCGGGACAAAAAGTTTTGCAGGTTCATCAAATCAGCTAGGCTTGTCTGCTGCACCAGATGAAACAAAGTGACAGCTGGACTATTTTTCATTCCCGAAGAGCAGAAAGATATCCTTATGTTCAGCAAGTCAGTGGATATGAACCCTGAGAACACCTCTGACCATACTCCAGTTACCATTAACCTGAGAACCCCCATCAAATCTACTCAAGCGAAACCAAAATTCAGTCAGCCAAGACCAAAGCAAATCAACTGGGAACAACACAATCTCGGCTATGCCACGGAAGTCAAAGAGCTACTCGACCCAGTAAAAGAATGCCATTCTCAATTTGATATTTCCTGCGAAAGGAAACGGCTGGAAAGGACCCTCCACTTAGCAGCCAAATTAGCATCTGGACCGTCCAATCCCAAAGGATCCAAAAACGGCTTACAGTATACAAAACCGACGGTCCTTATAAGGCCATCAAGTGCAGTAAACAGCATTCCACAAGTGGAAAGTAGCAGGCCGACCACGGTCAAAACTCCATCCATTTTCCAGAGCGAAGAACGAGGCGGACCAAGCCTACCATAGGATCATGAAAGCTCACAAGGACGACACACGACTGTTTCACAGATTAGTAAATCAGCAAAGGAATGCAACCAAGAAACAAACTTCTGAACTCTATTTCCACGGCGATTTATGTGAAGAGCAATTCACAACAGTGTGGCACCAATACTTCAGTGAACTGGCGACCCCGAGCCCCAACGAAAATTTTGACATTACTACGACCGAGCAAGCTAACCTGGACTTCATGATCTTTGATAGACTAGCACATGCAACCAAGGGTGAAAGTATAATATTTACCATCAACGAAAAAGAGGAAGTCATTAAGGGGCTAAATAGACGAAAATCGCCCGACATATATAACCTGACTGCTGAACATCTTATCCATGGACAAGCTCCTGTGACAGCATTCTTGACAGACCTTATCAGCAACATATCAAAACAGGGACTACTTCCACAAACGTTAAAGAAAGGATTGGTCACGCCAATTCTCAAAAAAGGGAAACCATCTAACGAGCCTGCTAGCTACCGCGGAATCTCGGTCCTCCCAATAATCGGAAAGGTATTAGAAAGAGTCATCCTACAACGAATAAAGCCCCAACTAAGGACATCCCAGCATCCTCTCCAATGCGGCTTCACGGAAAAATCATCGTGCAACAACGCAGCTCTCATAAGCCCAGACGGAAGCCAAAAAATGTAAGGGAAATCTCATCCTCACCACATTCGATGCACACAAGGCTTTCGACATCGTCTGGCATCAACAGCTGCTAAGGAAACTCTACCTGCGTGGCATCAATGGCAACATGTGGCTACTGATCGCCAATTCCTACCACGACGCCACCAACCACGTTAAATGGAACAACCAGTTGAGCAGTCCATTCCAGCTTCTACAAGGAACGAGGCAGGGAAGCTCACTTTCCGGCGAGATGTATAAAATCTACAACAACTCACTACTCTTCGACCTTGAACGAACCAGCCTCGGTCTTTCCATCGGAGACATAAATTTATCTATCCGCGTCACCCTGTGCCGACGACATTGCACTACTGACCACTACTCGGCAAGCCGAAAAAGCACAAGTGAAGATCATCGAGGAAATAGTAAACTGAGACCACCAAATCATTAACGCCACCAAAAGTGTCTCAGTCACGCTCCACTGTGCAGCTGCTCCATTGCTTCCTCCAGAGCTTGCCATCAACTAAAACACATCGCCGAACTCCCACGTGTGAAACATCTCGGTACAATACGGCAATCTGGCCCAGCAGATGAGATAGATGAAAGAATTACAAATGGCAGAAACACTCTATATAGCCTGATGGGAGCCGGCCTACACGGCTTCAACCCCCTGGTAGGCCTCCACCTATGGAACTTAGGGTCATTCTCAAGGAAAGGCGCAATTCGTGTCACTCGACCCAAATTTCCTTCTAACCAATCTTATGGCTGAAAAAATTCAGATTGTTCATAGTATTCATTTAGTAGAGTACTAATAACTTATTGCAAGCACTGTCCCGATTGATTTTTTCGGGTAAAATTTCACCAGAACCCTCAATTTACGGTAAAATAGACCTGTCACTGGGTGTAGTGACCTACTTGATACCGCGATAAAGTTGCCAGAAATTATTTTGTTCTACATTATTCTACCTTTTTGGCAACCAGCTGCATCTGTTCTTTCAATATATGAATATATTGTTTACAAGGGCAGATTATCTTGTGAAAATGGCATGGGCAAAGGTCTGTCACTGGTTTTCGGGTCATTGGTGTTACTGTAACTGAAATCGGAGCCAAAAAGCGAACGCTCAAATTAGAAACAAAGTTTTGCCACCAGGCGGCTTCTTTTCCAAGCGCGGGTAAACTTGAGATTCCATACGAAGTGTTTTATGAAACTCTTTTCAGTATTTCAGTCATTTCTAGCTCCAAATTTTCAGCGTATGTTTATTACCGGTCACTGATGTTACGTGTCAGGATCAACATGTAGTGGCTCCCGAGTTAAAATATTAACTGGTAATAAAGAAATGTGCGTATGAATGACAAAATCATTGTTTTTGGACCGTCAAGACAATATACGAGGGAGCAACAATTAATTCCTTCCAAAATGTCAGTGGTGTTACCTGTCAGTGGTGTTACTATTTGTAGGGTAACACCATTGACAATAATGATGATTTTGCTCCAAGTTTCAGTAGAACTTGAATTTACCTTTCTTCCAGATAATACTAAGTTAAGGAGTCTTGTCATATACGTGTTTGCCCCTAAATAGCTTTCACTTACGGCTGCATTTTTGCCTCTATGAACAAATTGGTCACTGGTGTTACACGAGGTCAGTGGTGTTACTCGAGGTCACTGGTGTTACCGGCTTGTCACTGGTGTTACATTTCAGTTGGATAAATATTTGAAGAAGAAGAAGCATTTTTATCAGAAGGCTTTTCATATACCTGTTTTGCCCTTAAATATTCTTCACTTGCAACTGCATTTTTGCGTCTATGAACAAATTAATCAGTGGTACGTGTTACACGAGGTCAGTGGTGTTACCGGATTGTCAGTGGTGTTACGGATGCAAGAATCGTCTAGAAATTCAGAAACAGTTGTTTAAGTTCTCCCATATTTTGAAAAAGAAACAAACTCGATTAGTTTAAAGTCAGCATCAAGAATAAATAGGTTTATTATACAGAATCTACATGAATGGTTGATACATGCGGTCCAATTGGCTGATTTTGGTGAGCTAAGTAGCATAATTAGGATATTAAAAACTTGTTTTCTTAACTTCAATATTTTTTCATCATTAGTCATAGTTACACGCAATCTATTGCCTAGATCTGTATCTTCCTATTTCTGTCCTCTTAGTGCCCAATATACTGATCATTCCTGTGTAACACCACTGACATGATTGAAGACAACTCCACCATTAAGTGTTACGAAAAGTTTATTATTCGAAATTTCTGCATTTGTTGTACGCATTATAAAGAGTTTTTGTTGAAATCAAATTCTGTAATCATTGGTGATCTTGATTTTGAGATATTTCCCCAAGTGAAAATGTGCCTTTCCGTGAGAATGACCCTCATACGCTCTACCCAGGACAACTCACAGTCTCGGAGCCACGATTATCCGTTAACTTTCAAAAACAGAAGCTGAAACAAATTCAGAACTTACCCACAAGGTGCTCTGATGCAGCTGCCACATTACTCCTCGGGGCCGAAAAAGTGGAGGCCAAGATACACAAGTGGGCCATATCACTGTTCATATCTGCCATGACCCGACAAACAGAGAACACAGTCTTGCTCGCCGACAAACTGCCCTGAAGTCTATACACGACACTAGTTGGTTCACCACAATGAAAGAAATCCTCGTCAGATACGACCTACCATCGACAGTGGAGTTAATCCTAAACCCACCATCACGCGAGTCATTCAAACGAAAATCCAAAAAAGCCATCAATAACTTCTGGACCAACCACCTACAGGACGAAGCATCAACCAAAAGGTCGCTTAACTTCCTGAACACTAAAGCATGTGAAGTAAAAAGCTCTCACCACATATGGTCAACTGTCGTGTCCTCTACTCGAGATGTAAAACGTACGGGCAACAATCAAGGCCAAGTTACATGTATCTACTTCAAGAAAACCGCTCGAAGTTTAATCAATTCGACACAAACCCGACCTGCCCCCTTTGCTCGGACGAACCGGAAGACCGTCCTCATTTCATCTGCACATGTAAGAAGCTGCAACACATCCGCGACCAGCCCATCAAGCCAATTTTCAATCTATTGACGGACACGGGCTTCCATGACCTGGTTCCGCTGGCTCGATCAAACCCTGTGACCATGACACAAATAATACTGGGCATTAGTAAATTGATCTCCATAAACATTCTTAAAGGCACATACACCGCCTCGAATCCATATCGCGACTGCGGTGCTTTGCCCTTCATAATGAAAGAGCAGCCCTGCTTCTGAAGAAATGTTAAGAGGGAGAGAGAGCCAGTTCGCGTCGGTCATACATGTAGTAACTGAGTAGGGGCAAGTCAGATAGTGACGAGTCTGTGTGGTCCGTGTAACATTGCACAGTTCAATTTTCGTTTTTCGTTTTTCGTTTCTCAAAATCAAAAATTGAAATTTGACCGTCAATTTTCAATTTTCGTTTTTTGTTTCTGTAATCTCAAAATCAAAAATTGAAATTTGACCGTCAATTTTCAATTTTCGTTTTTGTTTTTGTGATCTTAAAATCAAAAGTTGAAATTTGACTGTCAATTTTCAATTTTTGATTCTGGGATCACAAAAACAAAAAACGAAAATTGATATTTGACAAGTCAATTTTCAATTTTCGTTTTTCGTTTTGATTGACGCAAAAATGAAAATCAAATTTTGAAAATTGCCTCGACTTGTCCGTTTTTCGTTTTTTGATTTTAACTTTGACGTATCAATGTTAAATTTGCACGTGGACAGGTTATGATGTCACTTCCGGTATGACGAGTAGAATAGAAAACGCAAATCGTGTCGTATAAGAGGTGTGGAGCGTGCGAGGCATGTGGCCCACCAGGCCATCCTCGGGAGCCAGTGTATGGATCGATTTGTTAGGGTGTCTGCATTGCCTTGGTTAGTTGCCCACGGTAGTTCTGGATAAAACAAAGATCGAGGGGTATCCTCTAAATCAATCCAATTATTGAACAGGCTCAGCAAGCTCATTACGCCAAACCATTAGCTGCAATGTTTGAGATGTGACATCGCTGGCATAACTTTGATGTCAGGCTGAAATCGTCATCGAGAGTCAAAGCAAAAATCGCCGGCTTGGGATACCGACATGCTAATTCAAAATAACCTTGGGGGATGAAATGTTCGAGATTGAGGAGAGGACACAAAAACTCACTCGAATCACCAAAAATGTCCAGGTAAACCCTGTGAGAGGATTCACGATTTACCTGGACTTGTGAAGATGCACCAGACAGGTCTGGATAGGTGGCATCCCGCAGTTGTCATTGGTTATTGGCATTGAGGCCTGAGCCAATCAAGACGCAGTCTTAGATTTCTCATTTCTAAAAATAGATGTTTAGAGTGCTACAAAAGCGAACAGCATTCATGCACACAACCGCTATTTGTTATTGATTTGAAATATAGTATTCATAAAGATACCAACAAAGATTTAATACCAATAAGAGTAAGCATCGCAGTGATGGGCCGCGAAATCCGTATATTGCTAGCGTTCCGTAAACCACCATTTCAAACAAGCACACAAACGTCACGTTTGATGCCAGACTGCTTCAACGCTTCAGGTCCAATCTTCAGTCTCTATTTTTGGGACCTGGATCGTTGGAGCGTTCACATGCCCGTCAACGTTCAGCGTCAAAAACGCTTCAACGCTCTAAGTGCGGGTGTCAAAAGCTTCAACGCATCGACGCGGGAAGTTCCTCTTGGGGTTATGATTAGGGTACCCACGTATTTAATATTTTACCCTACTTTAATGAAACTCATATGTGTATCAACCATGTTGTTCTCCATATAATGCTTCACACCTACTGCACGAATGCCTACTCACTTCTGGACATGCGCAGTTGGCCCATTATAATCTAGCTCGAATGCCTGGCTCCAGGGATCTATCGTGTGGTGACACTCCCATATCTTTCCCCCTACTGGCTTTCCATATTGTGCTCCACACCTGCCTAAACAATCCGATTTGCGCTTTCCATACTACTCCGCGGACCGAAAGTGACATCAGAAGCCTTGCGCGTGCGCAGTTAACATTGATGCGTCAAAGTTAAAATCAAAAAACGAAAAACGGACAAGTCGAGGCAATTTTCAATATTTGATTTTCATTTTTGCGCGAAGTAAAACGAAAAACGAAAATTGAAAATTGAATGTCAAATTTCAATTTTTGATTCTGAGAAACCAAAAACAAAAAACGAAAATTGAATTGTGCAAGGTTACACGGACCCTGTGTAAATAGAAGTGTTCCAAAGTCACATGTATTAATATGTACTATATACCTCACAGAGGGTGCTCCTAGATGAAAGGAGGAATTTCCGGATCAACAACAACAACAATTGGCCTTTTTAGTCACTTAGAAGGGACATTGAAAGTTATATAGGCCTACATTTTCCTGATCGTTTGTGACTTGGCGATTTCTGATGAAATACTGGCAATTGCTGTGGTTGTGGATAATACGTTGAATATTTGATCAATCAGGAACCATATTGTTCTTTATCTGAGATAGCAGACGGTTTCATACATTTCAAGGTCCTGAAAATATGAATTATTTTCAGTATAATCAAACACATTCGATCAACCACAAAATATCGGGGTGCTTCTTCATTATAAATTAATTTAAGGAATTAAACTGATAGAATGATTTTAATTTTATCCTTGAATGAAAAATTAAGAATGCCAAAATATTCGAAGAGAGATATTACTATAATGGACAGATATATTGCGATGTTTATACAATAGTTATATATACCGGCAATCAAATTATTGTAGACCAACGAAAAACAAGACATAATGGGGCTTGATAGTTATGAAGCCAGCACATTCCACCCTCTTCCTCACCACCCTGAGGACATTTACCCCTGCAGACATTTCCCTAGATATTTCCTCCTTCAAACATTTCCCTCTATAATAATAATAAATACTTTATTTAACGAGGGTTACACAATCAGTCAGAGACTGTTCTTCCTTGAGGCCCTCGGAGTACATATTATAATGAGCTATTATTTACAAGTACATTATTATACACATGAATATACATAGCAATGGTTGATAGCCACAATGAGAGCATCTAAGTTCATATCCTGTTAGCACGTTCTGATGTTTTATATATATATTTAGAGCACATCATGAAGTTTCACTATTTACAAAAATTATGTACAAGTCTCTTGAAAGAATTCACAGACTCGGCATTGCGTATATTTTGGAGTAAACTGTTCCAAATTACTGGACCTGAGTAATGAAGGCTTCTTTTGTAATATTCCGTCCTACTATGTGAAGATGTCCAGCACTTGTTGATCTTAGAGTTCGAACAGTAATAAGTATCAGCAATTTTCTGGAAGAATTTGAAGAGGGGTTCACATCTGAATTTAGAATTTTGTATATTGTTATGGCCTTTTTTTATAAATAATCTCTCAAAAATAGTCATCCAGTTCAGTTGCTTAAAAAGTTGATTTGATGGTGTGAGGAAGTCGGCATCAAGTATGATTCTTGCAGCTTTGTAGATATTTACCCCCCCCCCGCTCCCTCCCCTAAACCCTCCTTTTCTTTGTACTATAACTACAAATGTGTAACACACTGAAATATTTTTAAAATATTGTTAAGAAGATTTGTATGATTTAGTGAAAAACTGTAATAGTTATAATAATAAGATTTGTATGATTTAGTGAAAAACTGTAATAGTTATAATAATAATAATAAAAAATTGGTCATAAGTTACTTTTTCTTCAACAGGGCGAACTATTTTGACATGCATAATTCATATTTTTACTCCTTCCAATACCCCGTGGTTTCATTGAAGACAAAGTAGACATTACTGGGTGGGTAGTATGGAAAGACTAAACAGATCATATTGACCATTGACCTCTGAGTGCACTCTATACCATGATGCAACGCGAGAAGGTCAAGTTCAATATAGTTCCGGCAAACCTCTGCCAGAGCTTGGCCGCCATCTTGAATTTTGTGAAAAAGGGGATGTATTCCTCCGAGGTGATGCGGTCAAGTCTGGCGGTGATGCGGTCATGTGAAAAAGCTTCCGCGGAGAAAAAGTAGTCCTCAGACTTCAAATACGCTGCATGGTCCGATTGGGTCGTATGAGGTATCAATGTGAAGCATTCGTGAAGGAGCATCCGACAGGGTGGGTGAGACGTGGAACTGACGTCATTCTGCGCATGTGCAGTAGACAAAGGGTATGGAAATAGACGTTTTGGGGACTAGATGAGCCCCTAATGGGCCGATGGAGTCGTATGAGGTATCAATGTAAAGCATATGAGAGGGAGCATCCGCCTGGACTAGAACCTCGGCCGTTGTCAACATTCTGCGCATGCGCAGACAGGGAATTGTGGGAAAAGGGTATGGAAATAGACGGGATGGGCCACTAGTGGTCCTATGGAGTCGTATGATGTATCAATGTGAAGCATTCGTGAAGGAGCAACCGACGGGATGGGTGAGACGTGGAACTCACGTCATTCTGCGCATGCGCAGTAGACAAAGCGTATGGAAATAGACGTTTTGGGATCTAGCTGCGTCCCTAGTGGCCCGATGGAGTCGAGTGAGGTATCAATGTAAAGCAGTCGTGAGGGAGCATCCGCCTGGACTAGTGTGTCGTCCGTGTTCAATATTCTACGCATGCGCAGACAGGGAATTGTGGAAAAGGGCATTGGAAGGAACGTTTTGGGATCGACATGGGCCACTAGTGGTCTGATGGAATCGGGTGAGGTATCGTTGTGAAGCAGTCGTGAGGTGGATGTGACGTAAAACTGACGTCATTCTGCGCATGCGCAGTAGACCAAGTGTATGGAAATAGACATTTTGGGGCCGACATGGGCCACTATTGGTCAGATGGAGTCGTATGAGGTGTTAATTTGAAGCTCTCGTAAAGGAGCATCCGACTGGACTAATGTATCGTCCGTGTTCAATAGTCTGCGCATGCGCAGTCTGGTCGTAGTATAGAAAGCAGGCATTTTGAGGGTGCGTGGGGTGTGTTTGGGGTACTAAACCCCTATGGGTCCATGATTGTGGTTTGGTGATGTGAGTTCTCCGCAAGTGTGTGGCATCACTTCCGGTTTCACTAAAACTACCTCCGAAAACAGAAGAGTTTCAATTTTTCCTTAGACCGTATGCATGTACTTTCAACATCCGGGTTGCCCACCGCATGTATGGAATGCATGTACCGTAAAATCCGCCACCTCTTCAACATCCGAGACCTCTTCAACATCCGGGACCTTTTCAACATCCGGGTACTCTTCAACATCCGGGGTTTCCTCTCGGCCCGGCCGCACGCCTGCGCGGGTTTTTCCCGGCTGCACGCCTGCGCGGGACGCGGTGATGCGCGGGAAATGTTTCCGCGGTTTAGTAGTCCCGAGACTTCAAATACGCAGAGGGG
The DNA here is from genome assembly GCA_036873755.1 of Hanleya hanleyi. Taxonomy (NCBI): domain Eukaryota; kingdom Metazoa; phylum Mollusca; class Polyplacophora; order Lepidopleurida; family Hanleyidae; genus Hanleya; species Hanleya hanleyi. Next base: position 20,063 of record JAVTVY010010152.1, read on the forward strand.
CTAATAAAATGTGTAATACGCAATGCTGTTGTTGTTGCTCTCTTTTTGGACTAGCCAATCAGAATAGTAATTATCACGGACTACACCCCGTAGAGCTACGTATAGGCGCGCATGTGTGACAGGGTCTATAAAACACGGCCCTCTGGATCCCACACCCCCATTCCTATTGTTGCAGAACCATGACGGGGACCTATCCCTATGCGACTCGCATTTTACAGCATGCGACCATGATTAACTCACTCACGGGTTACAGAGCAGTGGTTCGATCCATGTTTGCAGATGGTAACGAAAACGCGGGGCGACGCCAGATCCTGAAAGAGTTCACAGAAGCGGTCCTCGACAGAGTGGACTCGATGGAGGGGTGTGCTGTCACTCACCACTACTGGACTATGACAGCCATCCTTGAACCAGCGACGGCTCGTTGGCCTCGTCATGGTTTTTGCCCTATTGACCCTGACACTATGGCAATGACAACAACAGGCTCTTTAGAGTCTCCACACATGCGCTTATGTGCAACGGATATATACGAGGGTCAGTCACAGTGTGCGTCTTTCACCGTTCATCATTGGGTCAACCATGTCACCGAGGGACCTGACCATAAATACGAGAGACAGTCAAAGTATGTGTCATTCACCGTTCGTCATATCACCAGTCCTACGAGCCATCCTTCCACTTACACCCCAGGTGGGGTTACACGTCTATGAAGATAAAGTCACCATCGTTGAAGACCGTGGAGATGTTTGCTGGTCGCGCACTGAGATCGTATCGAATACGGTTACGCTACACCGTGACGGCTGGACCAAATTTAAACGGGTGTTGGTTGAGCGGTGAGCTCGACCAAAACCTCATCCACATAGACAATGCCATCTACGTACACCGTGGACCCTTCTTCCCACGCCTGTTCTGTTACCAGGACCCTACGCGAGACTTCACCCTAGCCCCCGATCTGTGGACAACCTTCGAGAAAATGGTGCCTATTGTGGACCAGCTCTTTACACCGGACGAGCGGTCAGCTGATCAGTTGGGGTGGGCTCGTACCCTAAGTGAAGCGGCAGCAGAACACAATGAACAAATTTCTAGCAATGAACCAGACGACGATGCCATTGATTATCCGGCTAGACTCAGTCAGCCCAGTGACAATTGCATCCATACAACGCAGGCCGGTACGGCATCGGACTTCAAATGAAAGCATCCAGAAAGGAACTGTGACCCCAGCGCCAGATATTCACAGATAATATGGGGTGTACGTTTCATGTTGCAAACCCATAATGCACCATGTTCTGACGTCATACACTTTTCATCCCTTTAAATACGAGAGACAGTCAAATCTTGTACCATTCACGTACTGACCATGACGGAGCATATAATACGGGCGTTTCTCAGCTTGACACCCGAGGTCTTCCTGTACGTCTATGCGGATAAGGTCGATATCATGGAGGAGGTGGGAGACATCTGTGATGCGGACCCTACACAACCGTGCCCGGCTCACATTCGTCTGTCCCGGGAGGGCTGGATCAAATTCAAACGGGTGTTGTCTGGTGAACTGGACGGCGACCTCATCCACTTGTGTCACGATGTGTACGTCCGACGCGGCCCCTTCTTTGCTTAATTGGCTCGACTAGATGGGGGTACAGTGCATTTTACCCTTCACCCAGTTCTATGGTCTGCATTGGAAGATGCCGTGGCAGATGAGGATCAAGTGCTTAAGGAGGAAGAGCGGTCATCAGACGAGTTGGACTGGTCATTTACCATGGACACTGTGAATCCCAATGACCAAATTTCTATCTATGAACCAGACGACGATGCCATTGATTATCCGGCTAAACTCAGTCAACCTAGGATATATACAACGGTGGTAGAACCCGAACATCACACCTCGTTATAAATAAACCTCGCTCCCCCGGTCCATTAGCATTTTGTCACCATGAAGCGCTGGGAGAAGGTGTTGGATAACTTATACTACAGTCTCGACAGTCCGGCGGCCTATAGTGCATTGACGGCTCTCTATCGAGCGGCCAAACCCCAGGGGATACAACGTGCCCAAGTCCGAGATTGGTTAAAAAAACAAGACACCTATACCTTACATCGAGCTGCCCGCCGCCATTTTCTACGGAACCGGGTCATCGTGGGAGGACTAGATGCCCAATGGCAAGCGGATTTGGTCGATATGAGCGCCTTTGCCAAACATAGCGATTCTCATCGCTATATCTTGACGTGCATCGATATTCTGTCCAAGTATGCGTGGGTCGTACCCATCCGGACGAAAACTGGGGCGAATCTCATAGCGGCGTTCAAGGACATCTTCAAGACCGGGCGCAAACCCTTGTATTTGCAAACCGACGAAGGCACCGAATTCTTCAACAGACCGTTCCAAGCCTTGCTCAAGAAACAGAAGGTCTTCTTCTTTCACACCTACACCGAGACCAAGGCTTCCGCTGTGGAAAGGTTCAACAGGACATTCAAAGGCCGCATGTATAAATATTTCACCTATAAGAATACAAGGCGGTACATCCATGTTCTCCCGAAACTTGTCAGTGGTTACAGTCGAGCCTATCACCGGAGTATACAGAGAGCCCCCATTACCGTGACCCAACGCAATGAAGCCCAAGTCCGGCGTGTATTGTACCCCATACAATCGCAGCGAACGCCGAAGAAGGAGTTCAAGGTCGGAGACCCTGTACGGATCAGTAAAGTCAAGGGCAAGTTCGAGAAAAGTTACTTGCCCAACGGCAGCGATGAGCAGTTCCTGATTAAACGGCGCCTACCCCGACAGCGGTGATTCTACGAACTGGAAGATGTTCAAGGGGAACCGTTGCTAGGGACGTTTTACGAGCTGGAATTACAGCCTGTCGTAAAAACAAAGCAAGACTACTACACGGTGGAACGCATCCTAAAAACCGAACGTCGACGTGGCATCCAGTTTCATTTCGTCAAATGGCAAGGCTGAACCAGTTCCTTCAATTCGTGGGTCGCGGCCAACCAGGTGAAACGACTATAAACCCAGACACCACCGTCGTCATCCTTCATTCCACGTTCGTCCATGAACACAGGGCAAACTCCTCTGAACAAAGCGTCTCCCAAAACGCGCAAAGCACAAGTGGGCTTTGTAGTGATATTGCTAACCCTGCTGAGTGTGTTGTATGGAGGTGTGATTTACGACGTAGCCTATCTCAGCACTCTACTCATTCCACCAAAGACACCAGGCGTGAGTGTCAGTCAAACCAGTCTACAGATATCACCAGTCAACCCCGTCATCGAAACGAGCCCAGTCATCACCACCACCACACCCCGTGTACAGGCCACACCGAGTATAGAGTCAACACCTACTGCACCCACTACGTCTGAAAATCCACTGGATTTCATCGCTCACAGTGAACGCCCATCGACAACGGTACCAAAGCTCGACGCACCGACGACCCGAGTTCACTCGTACCAAATTTACAATAGTGGGTTACCACGACAGCGGATACACCTCCAACCATGGACCTCCGGTGGCAACATCCCTTCACCTGCGTCATCGCAGGACCGACGGGTTCCGGCAAAACGCACTTCGTCAGGAAGCTCCTCGAACACGCCGACAGCATGATTACTCCCCCCATTGCCCCAGTCGTTTGGTGTTACGGAGAATGGCAGGCGGCGTATGCAGCAATGCCCCACATCACGTTCGTGGACGGGCTACCCAACCTGGCCGATTTGGAACCGGACACCTTGGTGGTTCTGGATGATCTCATGGCGGAGACGGATGCGCGGGTCACCCAACTCTTTACCAAAGGCAGCCATCATCGACGTCTCAGCATCATCTACATTGTGCAGAATCTGTTCAGTAAAAACAAAGAACATCGCAACATCAGCTTAAATGCCCACTACCTGGTGGTCTTCAAAAACCCGAGAGATACCACTCAAGTGATGCACCTGGCGAGACAGATGTCCCTGGACGCACTGCGTTTGCGTTGGAAGCCTTTACAGATGCGACAACCCCTCAGCACGGGTATATGCTCTTCGACCTGAAGCAAGCCACCCCCGACCACCTTCGACTACGGACCGGTATCTTTCCCGGAGAGATCCACCACGTGTACATGCAAAAATAATGTAAACACACCCATAGTGGGTCCCCCCAGTTGGGGTGTGTGTTTGATGTTGGGGATAATAAAAGAATTAATACAACATCATGGTTGACTTTTGTCTCTGTTCAATATTCACGAGGTAGGTAGATAAAAAGGGCAGGGTTGTGGGTTCTAGCATTAGTTGTACATGATGTCTGCTCGAGTACGGAAGCACGCTCCGACGCTCCGTGTATTGAAGACGGCCCCACCCGAGTTGGTCCGAACCATTGTACGTGGCGCAGACCCTGCTCTCGTGTGCTGTCTGTGTGAGATTGGACTCAATATCTTAAAAGGCAACGTACCACTGACTTCGGTTCAGAAAGCATAATCCAGGTCTGCGAACCTGAGTCCAGAAGCGTGTCTCTCAAACACAAAAGAAACAGGTGTTACAGAAAGGCGGCTTCCTCGAGGCCATTTTAGCACCGTTGGCTGCTTCCGTGTTGGGTCCAGTATTCGGTGGACTGTTCGACCGACAATGAACCACATGAAAAAATGGTCCTCGTCGAACCTCGGCTCCTCCAATCACCGTACCCCGTACCCTCTACGGTGAAGACGATAAACACACTCGATAAAGATATGCGTCAGATCTTACAACGACCGGGGTTAAGCGACAGTGAGAAAGTACAACAGTACAATGAAACGCTTCAGTACATGACGTTCATGGATCAATACAAAACTCTCTCTACCCCAGCAGCAGCACCACCACCACGCGACACACCAACCGACCTCAGCACCGCTCCAACAGCCGCCATTACCAGGGGTACCACCCACAGCCCCACAGTGGGTCGAAGACGAAGTCCTGAAGAGTGTACCTGCATCATTCAAGAAACAAGCTGGCATGAAATCGTTCATGAAAAAGAATCCTAACATGACTTGGAATGATAAAGGTGAACTACTAGTACAGAATCAGGTGGTCCCCTGTACCCACATGACGGGTTTAGTGAATGACCTGATCCGTCAACGCAGGCCGCACACGGATCCTCGAGGATGGGAGGTCTTCGCTCAAGGCTTGAAAGACATGCATGTACCACAGGAATTGGTGGGGAACTCCCAGCGCTGGGCCCGGATGCATCGTGAATCGCCGGTGCACGCACAACGACAGACTCCACAACCTTCGTGGGAAGCCGAGTGAGAACCGGAGTCACCCCACAAAACACCACAACGGCGGGCACCTACTTTTTCACCCCTTTTACCACGCCACCCCTGAAACTACGTCCATCAAGATCTAAGTCACCGCGACCATCACGACGATTAGCACCAAGGGCTGGGAGAAGTATTAAACCCGGGAGCAGCAGCAGGAAAGCCCAGTCGTCATGTTTTACCTCAACCTACCCAGTAACAGCTCGGCTGATGTGTTTCCTGACAACACCTTGGCCAAGTAAGTCACCCAGTTACCGCAACCGTTGCATTTACCTGGACGCTGGGAATGTGGACTCGTGGATATCCAATACCTTACTCGTAGTACAACGTGCGAGCCGGTGAAGTATGGTACGAGGTGACCTACGAAGGGCAAGAAACCCGATTCACCCTACCCGAAGGCCAATACGATACCCCCAAGGAGTTCATGCAAGGACTGAGAAGTCTGATGCATTATAAGTCTCTACGGGACGTCACGAATACTTCAAAACCCATAAAAAATCATGTGGACTTCGATTACAACGCACACAACGACAAGGCCTGTCTCACTCTTAGCTCCAACGTGAGTGTCGAAATCAGTCCTACCCTACAGCAAATACTGGGTCTCGATCTACAGGGGTACGCTGGCCCCACCGGCGAGAGAGCCCACATCACGATGGGCATGTGTGGTGGTATGTATGGCCTGTACATCTACAGGCGTGGTCGGTGGTCGATGCACACATTGTCGGAGACATCAACGTACCTCTACTACGCGTCTGCCCGGTGAAAGGCAAGTATGGAGCTTAAGTCACCCACAGTTTCAGGCACATGGTTTATCTACCGGTCAGTCAGACCGATATTAGCTCCATCATCATCGATATAAGAGACGACACCGGTCAACCGATTGCATTCGAGCGTGGGAAAGTGGTGCTGACACTTCATTTTCGTCAAGTCCGAGCGGTTCACTTTGCATAATGAAGGTGCCTTACGAGTGTAATGCACGCAGCTATATTGACTATTATGCCCAACAGGCCGGGGGTAGCTTTCCGGTCTTTGCAGGTACACGCATGCAACGAGGACATGGGCTGGGCAATATACTCGGGAGCATCGTCAAAACGTTCATCCCCTTGGTGACGCGTGGGGTCAAAGCGATCGGCAAACAAGCGGTACGCAGTGGACTGCAAGTCGCGGGTGATGTCTTGGGTGGTGCGGCACCCGAAGAAGCACTGAAACGCCGAGCCAAAGAAGCAGGAGGCGTCTTGATCGCCAAAGCACAACGCACCGTAGGGAATAAAATACCTGCACCACCGAGACCACGCACCAGTCGACGACCGACCCAGCGACGACGCACATCGAAGACCCAGGATATCTTTTCTTAAACATGGCTTTCATCCACGCCGAGTCGCGTCCTACCAACAGTGAATTTGGTTTATGGACTGTACCACCTACTCAGACCAGTGCCGAACAGGGCCAATGAGTGGAACATCTCTCCCTTTCCAGCATTACAGCCACAGGCCCCATTGAATTCACCATCACCAACGCAGATACGACCTACCTGGATTTAACCCATACGTACCTATATATGAAAGCTAAAATCACCAATAAAGATGGGTCTGTCATCAAAGCAGATGCACCTGTGGGTCCAGTGAAGCTCTGGCTTCATTCGCTATTCCAGCAAGTGGATATAGCCCTCAGTGATAAACTGGTGAGGGCATCGACGAACTCGTAGCCGTACCGAGCCTTCATCGAAACACCGTTATCCTACGGGCGTGACGCTAAAAAGTCGTATTTGACAGCCCAGTTGTTCTACCGAGATACCCCAGGCAAGATGGAAGCGAGTCCCGATAATGACGGCTGTACGGAGAGAATGGATTTCACAGCAGAGAGTCACTCGGTCGATATGATGGGACGTCTGCATGCGGACTTATTCATGCAGGACCGATACCTCTTGAATGGAGTACCTGTCAAAATACGATTAGTGCGCGCAACGCGTTTGCCTTGATGGCCCCGAATGAGGACCTCGAGTATAACATTGGCCTCCAAGAGGCCAGTCTTTTTGTACGCAAAGTGAAACCTAGCCCAGGTGTACAGTTGGGTCACATCAGAGCCTTGGAGAAAAAACCAGTCTAGTACCCCATTCGACGAGTACATCCCAAGGTCTTTTCCGTCCCTAAAGGAAATATGATTGTCAATCAAGAAAACCTGTTCCTGGGAGATTTGCCCAAGCGTTTAACCCTAGCCTGTGTGGAGAACGTCAGTTATAATGGGGCTATTTCGAGGAATCCGTTCAACCTAAAAGCGTTCAACATCAATTTCGTGCACTCCATGTGGATGGTACCGGCACGGCCCTTACAACCTAACTTCGGAATTACATCCGGAGCTATTTAAACCTCTTCACAGCAACTGGCCAAATCAACCAAGACGAGGGAAATATGATCAGCCGAGAGGACTACGCGAACGGATACACATTGTTCTGTTTCGATCTGACCCCCACCTTAGACAACGATAATCAACTGAGTGTCGTAAAGAAAGGCAACTTACGCTTGGAACTGCATTTCGGGACACCTTTACCGCGAACCATCAATGTGATTTGCTACGCTGAGTTTGACAACATTATTCAACTCGATAACAGCCGTATCGTCCTGTGTGACTTTGCCACCTGACATGGATACAGACCAGATAACCACCGAGCTGGAGAATGACCCAGGGACACGCATGGTCTTTCAAGGGGTGTTCGCCCGAGATATGTTCCCATTAGACCGTTTGTATGCTGCTGCTGACGTCCTGGATACAGACTCGATGGATCGGCCTGGTCAACACTGGGTGGCCGTGTACTTGACAGAAGAGCAGGGCGAATACTTTGACCCGTACGGCCTACCACCCCTCCATCCCGATTTAACAGACTTCATGGATCAAGGCACAGAGACGTGGTGTTGGAATAGTAAAACGTTGCAAAGCCTGGCCAGTAGTATGTGCGGACAATATTGCTTGTTTTACCTGTACCATCGATGTCGGGGACGTTTCATGCAGACGATCGTCCGCATGTTTGACGAGTACCCCAAGGCCGAGTACCGAGATGTACTCGTATATGACTGGGCTGCCGTTCATTTCAATGTACAAGCCGCGTTCTGGGCTTAAGTGTTTTCACATAAAGCCTCCTGTTCTGGGCTTCAGTTTTTTCACGTGGTTGTTCTCACGTTGTTGTTGTTCCCACACTGAATAAAAAATGAGATCTCAAAACCCTGTCTTGTGTGTTTTCTGTGTTAGCATGAATGCCCAATGCTTGAATGTGGGATTCCGTCAATGAATGGACTGAGAAAGTAGCCAATCAGAGGCCTAGGATGGGATCAAATGTAACCTGTGAATGTCCAAAAAACAATGCAAGAGCACTGCAGTAAAATAGAGAGCCAATGAAATCAGCCCACAGACCAAGTACATGTTTTGGTCTAGGTTAAGAGTGAGCATTCCAGCACAAAAATGTTGGCGAGGAGTTACAAGTTACAAGAGCAACAGGCGGGGTGAAAAAACTATAGAGGTTCGAGGTGTGGGTAAAGACCAGGAAGACGGCGAGTGGAGACTCGTCCAACACCTATAGATTAAGTTTATTACTATAAGTTCCATGGTTTCATGTATTTTTTCGTGCCAATATGGTTCTGTGGAAAACTGAGGGTTCCCCACTGGCCATTTCACATAGGTAAATAGATGGTAATATTGTCGGAGACCCGCCTCTATGCATGGATGCTTCGGAAGAATGGATAAACGCTAGGCCCATTGCACCGCGCAGGCATGCGGCCGGATAGCCCGCGCAGGCGTGCAGCTGGGGAAACCCGCGTAGGTGAGCGGTCGGGCCGGGAGGAACCTCGAATGTTGAAAAGTACCCGGATGTTGAAAAAGTCCCGGATGTTGAAGAGGTCCCGGATGTTGAAGAGGTGGCGGATTTTACAGTACATGCATTCCATACATGCGGTGGGAAACCCGGATGTTGAAAGTACATGCATAAGATCTAAGGAAAAATTGGAACTCTTCTGTGTTCGGGTGTAGCTTTAGTAAAACCGGAAGTGACGCCACACACTTGCGCAGAATCCACATCACCAAACCACAAACATGGACCCATAGGGGTTTAGTACCCCAAACACACCCCAACCACCCCCAAAATGCTTGCTTTCTATACTACGGCCAGACTGTGCATGCGCGGACTATTGAACACCGACGATACATTAGTCCAGTCGGATGATCCTTCACGAGAGCTTCAAAATAAGACCTCATACGACTCCTTCGGACCAATAGTGGCCCCTGTCGGCCCCAAAATGTCTATTTCCATAGACTTGGTCTACTGCGCATGCGCAGAATGACGTCAGTTTTACGTCACATTTACCCAGTCGGATGCTCCCTCACGACTGCTTCACAACGATATCTCAATCGACCCAATCAGACCACTAGTGGCCCATGTCGATCCCAAAACGTTCCTTCCAATGCCCTTTTCCCACAATTCACTGTCTGCGCATGCGCAGAATATTGAACACGGACGACACGCTAGTCCAGGCGGATGCTCCCTCATGACTGCTTTACATTGATACCTCACTCTACTCCATCGGACCACTAGGGACCCACCTAGACCCCAAAACGTCTATTTCCATACACTTTGTCTACTGCGCATGAGCAGAATGACGTCAGGTTCACGTCTCACCTACCCCGTCGGATGCTCCTTCACGAATGCTTCACACTGATACCTCATACGACCCCATAGGACCAATAGTGGCCCACCAAGACCCCAAAACATCTATTTCCATACCCTTTTCCCACAATTCCCTGTCTGCGCATGCGCAGAATGTTGACAACGGCCGAGACACTAGTCCATGCGGATGCTCCCTCATGTCTGCTTAACATTGATACCTCACTCGACTCCATCGGACCACTAGTGACCCACCTAGACCCTAAAACGTCTATTTCCATACACTTTGTCTACTGCGCATGCGCAGAATGACGTCAGGTTCACGTCTCACCCATATTCCAACCCCACACCCACCCCGTCGGATGCTCCTTCATGAATGCTTCACATTGATACCTCATACGACTCCATAGGACCACTAGTGGCCCACTTAGACCCCAAAACGTCTATTTCCATACCCTTTGTCTACCGCGCATGCGCAGAATGACGATATTTTACCCCACACTCAGTCCATCAGATGCGCCTTCACGAATGCTTCACATTGATACCTCATACGACCCAATCGGACCATGCAGCGTATTTGAAGTCTTGGGACTACTTTTTCTCCGCGGAGGCAGACCGCATCACCGCCAGACCGCATCACCGCGGAGGAATATATGTCCGTATACCCCATACAGGCATTCCCCGTATAGATTTAATATGCAAATGTTCGAATCAGGAAAGATAACCCGGAATTTACCAAAAGTCACAAAAGTGCATCAAGAGTTACCTCCCGATTGGAACTCTTCTGTGTTGGAGGTAGTTTTTGGTCTCTTGAGCTGGTGGCGCCCTCTGTCGGAATCAAGAGTTACCTCCCTGGAAAATGTGACCCTTTTTAGCCTTTCCATACTACTTGGGTGATATTTTGTGCAAAATATGATAATATTCACACTGTTTTCAAAATTCAAATAATTAGTCCAATCGGCCAATATAATTTCTGTACTATTTAAAAACTATTGTTCAGTTTGTTATTTTCAAGGTTCTGTATGGAAGCTGATTGAGTGATATAAATATTTACATGTATCAGTTCTCTTAGATAGGCCTATACAACGGAGGTAACAGAGGCTTCAACAAGATTGGCTGTTCTGTCAATTACAGCGCCGTTGCGTACAACTGGAGATTTAACAGACTTCATGGATCAAGGCACAGAGACGTGGTGTTGGAATACTAAAACGTTGCAAAGCCTGGCCAGTAGTATGTGCGGATAATATTGCTTGTTTTACCTGTACCATCGATGTCGGGGACGTTTCATGCAGACGATCGTCCGCATGTTTGACGAGTACCCCAAGGCCGAGTACCGAGATGTACTCGTATATGACTGGGCTGCCGTTCATTTCAATGTACAAGCCGCGTTCTGGGCTTAAGTGTTTTCACATAAAGCCTCCTGTTCTGGGCTTCAGTTTTTTCACGTGGTTGTTCTCACGTTGTTGTTGTTCCCACACTGAATAAAAAATGAGATCTCAAAACCCTGTCTTGTGTGTTTTCTGTGTTAGCATGAATGCCCAATGCTTGAATGTGGGATTCCGTCAATGAATGGACTGAGAAAGTAGCCAATCAGAGGCCTAGGATGGGATCAAATGTAACCTGTGAATGTCCAAAAAACAATGCAAGAGCACTGCAGTAAAATAGAGAGCCAATGAAATCAGCCCACAGACCAAGTACATGTTTTGGTCTAGGTTAAGAGTGAGCATTCCAGCACAAAAATGTTGGCGAGGAGTTACAAGTTACAAGAGCAACAGGCGGGGTGAAAAAACTATAGAGGTTCGAGGTGTGGGTAAAGACCAGGAAGACGGCGAGTGGAGACTCGTCCAACACCTATAGATTAAGTTTATTACTATAAGTTCCATGGTTTCATGTATTTTTTCGTGCCAATATGGTTCTGTGGAAAACTGAGGGTTCCCCACTGGCCATTTCACATAGGTAAATAGATGGTAATATTGTCGGAGACCCGCCTCTATGCATGGATGCTTCGGAAGAATGGATAAACGCTAGGCCCATTGCACCGCGCAGGCATGCGGCCGGATAGCCCGCGCAGGCGTGCAGCTGGGGAAACCCGCGTAGGCGAGCGGTCGGGCCGGGAGGAACCTCGAATGTTGAAAAGTACCCGGATGTTGAAAAAGTCCCGGATGTTGAAGAGGTCCCGGATGTTGAAGAGATGGCGGATTTTACAGTACATGCATTCCATACATGCGGTGGGAAACCCGGATGTTGAAAGTACATGCATAAGATCTAAGGAAAAATTGGAACTCTTCTGTGTTCGGGTGTAGCTTTAGTAAAACCGGAAGTGACGCCACACACTTGCGCAGAATCCACATCACCAAACCACAAACATGGACCCATAGGGTTTAGTACCCCAAACACACCCCAACCACCCCCAAAATGCTTGCTTTCTATACTACGGCCAGACTGTGCATGCGCGGACTATTGAACACCGACGATACATTAGTCCAGTCGGATGATCCTTCACGAGAGCTTCAAAATAAGACCTCATACGACTCCTTCGGACCAATAGTGGCCCCTGTCGGCCCCAAAATGTCTATTTCCATAGACTTGGTCTACTGCGCATGCGCAGAATGACGTCAGTTTTACGTCACATTTACCCAGTCGGATGCTCCCTCACGACTGCTTCACAACGATATCTCAATCGACCCAATCAGACCACTAGTGGCCCATGTCGATCCCAAAACGTTCCTTCCAATGCCCTTTTCCCACAATTCACTGTCTGCGCATGCGCAGAATATTGAACACGGACGACACGCTAGTCCAGGCGGATGCTCCCTCATGACTGCTTTACATTGATACCTCACTCTACTCCATCGGACCACTAGGGACCCACCTAGACCCCAAAACGTCTATTTCCATACACTTTGTCTACTGCGCATGAGCAGAATGACGTCAGGTTCACGTCTCACCTACCCCGTCGGATGCTCCTTCACGAATGCTTCACACTGATACCTCATACGACCCCATAGGACCAATAGTGGCCCACCAAGACCCCAAAACATCTATTTCCATACCCTTTTCCCACAATTCCCTGTCTGCGCATGCGCAGAATGTTGACAACGGCCGAGACACTAGTCCATGCGGATGCTCCCTCATGTCTGCTTTACATTGATACCTCACTCGACTCCATCGGACCACTAGTGACCCACCTAGACCCTAAAACGTCTATTTCCATACACTTTGTCTACTGCGCATGCGCAGAATGACGTCAGGTTCACGTCTCACCCATATTCCAACCCCACACCCACCCCGTCGGATGCTCCTTCATGAATGCTTCACATTGATACCTCATACGACTCCATAGGACCACTAGTGGCCCACTTAGACCCCAAAACGTCTATTTCCATACCCTTTGTCTACCGCGCATGCGCAGAATGACGATATTTTACCCCACACTCAGTCCATCAGATGCGCCTTCACGAATGCTTCACATTGATACCTCATACGACCCAATCGGACCATGCAGCGTATTTGAAGTCTTGGGACTACTTTTTCTCCGCGGAGGCAGACCGCATCACCGCCAGACCGCATCACCGCGGAGGAATATATGTCCGTATACCCCATACAGGCATTCCCCGTATAGATTTAATATGCAAATGTTCGAATCAGGAAAGATAACCCGGAATTTACCAAAAGTCACAAAAGTGCATCAAGAGTTACCTCCCGATTGGAACTCTTCTGTGTTGGAGGTAGTTTTTGGTCTCTTGAGCTGGTGGCGCCCTCTGTCGGAATCAAGAGTTACCTCCCTGGAAAATGTGACCCTTTTTAGCCTTTCCATACTACTTGGGTGATATTTTGTGCAAAATATGATAATATTCACACTGTTTTCAAAATTCAAATAATTAGTCCAATCGGCCTATATAATTTCTGTACTATTTGAAAAACTATTGTTCAGTTTGTTATTTTCAAGGTTCTGTATGGAAGCTGATTGAGTGATATAAATATTTACATGTATCAGTTCTCTTAGATAGGCCTATACAACGGAGGTAACAGAGGCTTCAACAAGATTGGCTGTTCTGTCAATTACAGCGCCGTTGCGTACAACTGGAGATTTGAGATGAATTTCTACAACTTGGCGAAGTGAAAGATTGTACATCTGTTCAAAATAGTGTTGAAATCAGAGCTGAACTATTGTTTTTAGAATTTCTTTCATTTAATTCTGTGTTAAAATTAGGCTTTCCAGGGGAGAGAAATCCCCAGTGACGTCACCGTATCTAACAGAATAAGGTTTATCGGACACCAGTCATACCTCGACATTTGCGTACACTTCGCCATCCATAAGATGGCTTGCGAATCGTATGTCTCCATTATCGCGGAGCGATATCCGGTACTTTACCGTATTCTGTTCGGCCTTCATCCGGTAGAGAACAGACTCGAGAAATCTGATAAATTACATGTTTTCATGCCACTTCGGAAACAGATATTGCCTGGGCTTACAAAATATATAGGTATGAATAACTTTCGTATCATCCAAGAGGTGTTGTAGGTCCAAGTAGGACATCACATGACTCGAAAATGGCGAGTTACGTTGGGGTATCATCGGTAGACTTTAGCTGATTGGCTGACGAAGTCACGTGGTATTAATTTCTGGAAATTCTCTCGTGCAGTTGCCGAAAGTAGGCTGAAAATGGATACACACGATTCCAGGATCAGTCTTACCGCGTATAGATGACCGAGATGGTTACAGGTTGGTTTATCGGAATGTCAAGTGCGCATGTCACATCCGGGTCTTGGCAAAGAAAAACAAAGCCACGCGGTCAAACCTTCATATATGACAACATAGCTGACTGGCGCGGTTTTCTGCCGTTTGGTGCCAGTTTTCATCCACACTTCCTCGGAAAGGCCATGCCGACTGGTTAAGAGAACAAGAACGTCTGTTCGCTAATATCCCGATAGGCGTGCATCCTTAGCATGGAGAATTATCCGTGTATCGGTCTCTTCGTGGTTTGCACAGATATTACAAAATAAGCCTTATCGGGGTGTCAAGTGCGCATGTCACATCCGGGTATTAGGAAAGAAAAACAAAGCCACGTGGTCAAACTTTTGTATATGACAACATAGCTGACTGGCGCTGTTTTCTGCCGTTTTCGAACTTTTTTCGGCAAAGTGGTTTTTTGGGGGTCTGACTGGCGCTGTTTTCTGCCGTTTTCGAACTTTTTTCGGCAAAGTGGTTTTTTTTGCTGACAGAGCAAATAAATACAGGTATTCGCGTATAGACGGAAGCCCCCCAAAACAAGACAAAGCATTAAATTCACCCGTAGAAATTGCCAAACGATCGCAACCATTCGAAGAGGTTCGAATGCACTGATTTGCCTGTCAGAACTCCGTTTCGTTTGCGTAGCGAAGTCAGGTGTGGAAAAAAGAGCTTTAAAAAAGAGAGCAATAACTCTGGTCACCTGCTAGGCTAAAATTAATCAGAGGGTCGGCTTGAGTACGTGAGTGAATTCAATCAAGTATGTTGACTATGCGTTTTGCGGGTCCCACCCGTTGTGAGCCTCGACGCGGGAACGCACTCAGCGACCTTAAAAAGTGGCACAAGATTACAGCCTTGCCAGTCCGAAAAACAGGTCTTTTTCTCCTTATGTGCGACTAATTAAACAGGGGTAACAAGTTTATCTATTTCTTTTTGACGAGTGCACCAAACCCATTTGGAGTTGGAGGTCCTTTCCTAAATCTTCCACTGTCCGCCCATGCTTCCATGCTTCTGCAGGCTTGGGGAACCACCAAGATCCGGTGTAGTTTTGTGCTATGCAATAGCTGCTCCCTAAGCATGTGCTGAAATACCGGAAGGCAACGGGAAGGGCGACGTCGCGTTTAAACAGGGCGACGTCGCGTCGCGTTCTATCTCTTAACATTATAAGAACGCGACGGGAAGGGCGACGTCGTGGGCGACGTCAATTTTGGAATTTCATGATGTCATGTCGGCATCATTGAAAACTGTTAACCGCTTCTCTCTTGCAGGAAACTGGCCTATGTTTATGTATACTATGATTGTCCTTTTGAATTTGGTGCTAATATACTGTTATATGGAAATGGAATAGGTCTTTGGATTATGGACGCGGTTAGTCTTTAATGGACGTCGGCTGAATTATGAATGACAGACTAGACGCTTGTAATGTTACTGGTGTTCATAGGTTGACCTTCCGAGATAGATCTCGCATCGTGCCAAAGATCAAGTGTCCCAATCAGTTTGTCTATTAGATATTATGTTCCGGGTTCAGAAGCGAATTATGAGTGATATTCGGACCTTTATTACCTATAAAAATAAGGCAAGTGACTTTGACCAAGAGGCTTACATAATGCAGCATTGTTCCAAAGATCCAATCTCTAGCCTTTTTATGACTGAGATATTGTGTTCACAATGCTATTCACATTTTGACCTCTCTGCCCTGGGAAATAGGTCGTCAGTCCAGAGTAAACTTGACCTAGTGACCTCCAGCATTGTGCCAAAGATCGAGTTTCTAGCTCTATTTGCTATTGAGATATTCCGTTCACAAATCTATTCACATTTTGACATCTGTGGCCTTTGAAAATAGGTCAAGGCCATGAATGGACATGACCTGGAGGCCCTCATAAGACAACATTGTACCAATAATCAAGGTACTAGCTCAATTTACTCCTGATACATCATGTTTAAAATGTGAATGTTATTCACAGTTTGACCATTGTGACCTTTGAAAATAGGTCAATATTAGTCCTAGAAGAACTTAACCTAGAACGCCTTATATGACAGCATTGTACTAAAGACGAAAAACGTTATGTAGTTCAAAATATTTGGACCGGAAAACGGAAGAACAGACGGATGGACGAACATCATTTCCATAGTCCCATCACAAAAATAAGCGCTAGTCTTTCATATCCGAGGAGATATGTGGAGTATTCTGGAAAGGTCAAATCCACAAGAACTTGAATTTGAATGTTTGAATTGATGGAAATACAGAATTGATGATGATTAATGTGGGAATAAATAAATAAAAGAGGAAGAGTTACTCTCTGTTATAATATTCCAGAAAGAGATACGTGAACAGGTGGTCGAAAAAACGGATAGTCATGGCACAGCTTTTTCTGGAATATTATGAATGAAAGCAACTCTTCCCCTTTCATTAATTTATTCTCATACTAATCTTCATCAACTTCTCTCTTTCCACCAATTCAAACGTGCAGATTCAAGCCCCTGTGGTCAAATCTACATCGGCACTCAATCTAACAGTCTCTACCGGATCTCGATTGGCAAGAACTCGCACTTTGCATCAAAAGCACATGCTGGTTCAACCTGTAACCATCTGTGTATCAATTTTCAGCCTACTTTCGGCAACTGTATTTTCATGAGAGAATTCCCCGAAATAGACACCACGTGATGTCGTCAGCCAATCAGCTAAACTCTACCGACGTAACCCCAACGTAACCCGCCATTTTCGAGTCATGTGCTGTTCCATTTGCGTACACTTCGCCATCCATAAGATGGCTTGCGAATCGTGTGTCTCCATTATCGCGTATTCTGTTCGACCTTCATCCGGCGGAGAACAGACTCGAGAAATCTGATAAATTACAGGTTTTCCTACCACTTCGGAAACAGATATTGCCTGGGCATGAATAGGTATGAATAACTTTCGTATCATCCAAGAGGTGTGGTATATCTGTAATTTTGAACAAGTAGGACATCACATGACTCGAAAATATCGGGTTACGTTGGGGTTACGTCGGTAGACTTTAGCTGATTGGCTGACGAACTCACGTGGTATTGATTTTTGTAAATTCCCTCTTGCATCAGTTGCCGAAAGTAGGCTGAAAATGGATACACACGATCCCAGGGTCAGTCTTACCGCGTATAGATGACCGAGATGGTTACAGGTTTATGCTGTCCTATTTGTTCAAAATTACAGATCTACAACACCTCTTTGATGATACGGAAGTTGTTCATATCTGTATATTTTGTAAGCTCAGACAATATATGTTTCTGAAGTAATATGAAAAGCCTGTAATTTATCAGATTTCTCGAGTCTGTTCTCCGCCGAATGAAGACCGAACTCTTGCGATATCGCTCTGCAATAATGGTGACACACGATTCGCAAGCCATCTTATGGATGGCAAAGTGTACGCAAATGATGCATGGTTGCGAGAACGAAGATTAACTGATTAGGGGAAGGTGGGGCAAATTGGAACCCTAAATTTGAGCGTTCCCGCATTGTGCTTTATTTAGTATGCCATCGGGTGGATTTTAAATGTACGTACTCAGCATTTAAAATTAAACCGACAAAATACTGTTCTAGTTTATAGGGCAGACAAATGTCTTTGATTGATTTCCCCGCACTGGTAGGTGTAAAACGGACCGTCATGTGAGGCAAATTAGACCCCCTTTGGTCCGTTTTGCCCCAATAGAAAACATAATGTTAACCTAACAATAATCTTAGCAAAACACCCACCTATAGTTGCTCGTGATAATTTGGCTATTTAGCATCAAACGTGACATTTATGGGTGGATAGGCCATGCCAGGTGCATATATATATGTCAGTTGATTTAAAAGTAGGAGGAACAAGAAAAAATGTTGAATATGTCATCATAAAGGCGTCATACCAGTCCAAAACAGCGAAATTTAATGATTTATATTCTTCGAGTTTGAATAATATAAGTATTTCATAGCAGTTATTATTTTCTATCCTTAAGCCGATTAATAGACAATATATCTGATCAAATTTGACGAATCTATTTGTATTCCTTGTTCCCCGAAAATTGAAACAAATGAAAGTACTGATAGTACTGATGTCGAGTTTCCGTTGATCCATATAACTTAAAAGTATCAATATCTGGATCTGACCTCATCTGCGTTGCTATCAAACCTGCACATGGTGGTAAAATTTGTACTGCAACTGTGTAAAAATGCATGGATCACGGGCATCAGGAGTCTGTTCAACTTTGCTTGTTTAATCTAGCAATTTATGAAATGGTTGTCAATACTCTGTGTTTGCTGATCAAGAAAAACACTCGTTTTGAGGAATATATTCACAAACTCGAAGATCAAATTTCAAAATTTTCAATCTGCCATCTACATTATACCTGATGCCAAGAAAGATAATCAACTCCAAGATTGTCATCTCCAAGATATTCAACAGTAGTATAGAAAGGTGATCGAGGCATGTACTGACTTGTTCTGGGCTGGGGGTTGTCACGTGCCTAACACCTGGCTCCCCGAAGGAAAAATGTAACAATGTTACACTACGATCGCTACAATGTTGCGGCATCGTGAACACCTGGTCTGGTGCCTACGTGTCTGCGTGAGTGAGCTCACGCGCCGAACACCTGGCTCCCCGAAGGAAAAATGCAACAATGTTGCACTACGATCGCTACAATGTTGCGGCGACCGTGAACACCTGGTCTGGTGCCTACGTGTCTGCGTGAGTGAGCTCACGCGCCGAACACCTGGCTCCCCGAAGGAAAACTGCAACAATGTTACACGACGATCGCTACAATGTTGCGGCATCGTGACAAACCGTGAACACCTGGTCTGGCGCCTACGTGTCTGCGTGAGTGAGCTCACGTGCCGAACATCTGACTCCCCGAAGAGACGCAGTCCGCGCGTGCATCCGGGAAAACGGAACACAAACTTTATCCTACAATATACTCCTATCGACTCTATCCCATAGGGGTAATATTGGTCCCCGGGCTTATCGGGGCCTGCCTATCCAGTCAATCGGGTGTTTTCACAGACAATAATAAATAAATAAATAAATAAAAAACGGAACACGGACTTTACCCCTACAATATACAATATACGGGGAAATGCCTGTATGGGTATAGCTCCATACTGGCTATATGGGGGGAGGGGTGGTCAATTTTTTTCGTGGGCTTTACTATGGCTTCTGGGGTCTCGTTTTTCTCGTCTCGCCAAGAAAATCACAATGGGAAGGGTCCCGGAGCGAAACGGTGAAATTTTTGGAAAAAGTTCACCGAGGCCTGTGTAGGTCCATATAGCTCCATACTGGCTATGGGGGTATATGTCCAACCTGGGAAATTCACACACGTTCATTGTGATATGGGTTGTTTGGACTTGTTTTTCACGTCTCGTCATTTAGAACACGATGGGAAGGGTCCCGGAGCGAAACGGTGATTTTTTGGAAAAAGTTCACCAAGGCCTGTGTAGGTCCATATAGCTCCGTACTGGCTATGGGGGTATAGGTCCAACCTGGGAAATTCACACTCGTTCATTGTGATATGGGTTGTTTGGACTTGTTTTTCACGTCTCGTCATTTAGAACACGATGGTAAGGGTCCCGGAGCGAAACGGTGAAATTTTTGGAAAAAGTTCACCGAGGCCTGGGTAGGCCCATGTAGGCCCATACTGGCTAGGGGTATAGGTCCATACTGGATGGACGTTTTGGGGTCTAGGTGAGCCCCTAATGAATCTATGGTGTCGTATGAGGTCTTATTTTGAAGCTCCCGCGGAGGAGCATCCAACTGGGCTAATGGTTCGTCCGTTTGCAATATTCTGCGCATGCGGAGTCTGGCCGTAGTATAGAAAGCAGGCATTTTGGGGGGAGTACGTGGGGGGTGTATTTGGGGTAGAGATGGACCACTATTGGTCCCAATGGGTCGTGGCAGGTATCAAGGTGAAGCTTTTGTGGGGTAGAGTCAGAATGGCGTGTTTTTTATTGCAAGTCGCGTCAATCTGCGCATGCGCAGTTGGTTGTAGTAAGTAAAGTGGCCATTTTCGGGGATGCGTGGAAGTGTGATTGGGGTAGAGAGGGACCATCTTTGGTTCGATTGTGTCGTGGGAGGTGTTATCTTGTAGCTCTCGGGTGTACATCCCCATTTGAAGGATGTTCGCGTCATCTGTGACGTGATCGGTGACGTCATCAGTATGAGTAGTAGCAAAAGTGGGCATTTTGGGGAAGTGCAGGAAGGTATTTGGCGTAGAGATGGACCATCCTTGGTCCGAATGCGTCGTGTAGGGTGTCATTTTGTAGCTCTCGTGGTGTAGACCCCGATTTGGGGGCTGTCCACAGCATATGTGACGTCATTGGTGACGTCATCACTACGAGTAGTAGCGAAAGTGGGCATTTTGGAGCATTGAAGGATGGTATTTGGTGTAGAGATGGACCATCCTTGGTCCGAATGCGCAGTTGGCCAGTGGGTTTTGCCCGTCGTTCCGCCGTCTTCCATCCGGGTCCTCATCTTACATCCGGGGTTTTCCATGTTTACTGAAACGTGACCGGAACCGGAAGTTGTCCCAAGACAGGCGGCGCCTCAACGCCCGGTGGTGGTGGGAGCTCCCGTGTGGCAGAGCTCTTGGATCGAAGCTCTTGGAGCTCAAAGCGTGTGGAGCCAAAGCTCGGAAGTGACGTCATCGTTTTACATCCGCGTCCTCGGTTTTTCCATGTTTACTGTCACGTTTTTCCATGTTTACTGTCAGAGCTCGGATTTGGTGTAGAGAGGGATCAACCTTGGTCCGAATGCGTCGTGTGGGGTGTCATCTTGTAGTTTCCGTGGTGGAGACCACGATTTGAGGGATGTTAACGTCATCTATGACGTCATTGGTGACGTCATCAGTATGAATAGTCGTGTGTGAGTGTGTGTGGGTGGTTGTGTGTATGCTTGTGTATGCTTGTGTATGCTTGTGTGTGCATGTGCGTGTGTGTTTATGCGTGTGTGTACACGTGTGTCTGTGTGTGTGCGTGCGTCTGTATGTGTGTGTGCGTGCGTGTGTGTGTGTGCATGTGAGTGCATGTGCGTGTGTGTGCGCGTGTGTGTGTATGCGTGCGTCTGTATGTGTGTACGCATGTGTGCGTTTGTGTGTATGCATCTGTGTGTGTGTGTATGCAAGTGTGTGTGTATGCAAGTGTGTGTATGCGTCTGTGCGTGTGCGAAAGGTGTCAAGTGGGGACAGTTGCATGGATACACACCTTTCAACCGGGGACACCTCGGCAACCGGGGACGTCCCCGGTTGACCAAAGGTCCAAAATCGCTTTCTCTGTTCATTTTATAGCACTCTCTAGTGAAAAAAGGTAAAAAAAGCTTATCTTTCCAATAGTCCCCGATTTCACTGTGTGAAAATAGATACGGAGGGTGTGTTCGTGTGTGGCGTGTCGATTGGACAAAATTGCGGCCATACCCTTGTGTCCCCGTTTGCGCATGAATTAGTTAGTCACGTGACAACGAACGAAGAGAGATAAAACGAGACTGAAGAAAGAACAATACACGATTCGACTGCGGGCAATATTGTACGGAACGTAAGTTGAATTTTCTGATTTACTTTGAAACACTTGGAAACACTTGTTTGATGGACATAAACCGAAAACGAAACAATAGGCGTACCGTACCTAGTCAGATATTTTGTTTGTCCCCATGTTCCTGCAAATCAGAAGAAAATGCCAGAAGACAACAACAACAACAACAATCTTCCTTGAGGAATAGTTTAGTACTCAGTTGTTGATACTTCAACGTTGTCATTCGATAAAGTGATAGACGGAAAACAACGACAACTAGATATTGATGGTACAATATCACGGCCTTTCCATGACGTCCCCCACAGGTATTATTTCGCTGTATTGTGATGTGGCATATACTACAAATACGGAATGGAAACATTTTCCGGAAAGTTTAATTTGTCAAGATTGCGAGCGCCTTAGATCGAGTGTGAACTTTCATTGTTATGTGCCGTTGTTCAAACAATTGCAAAAAAGTTAAACGGTTGAACGTCTATTGTATTCTATTTGAGTCCCGCTCTATCTGGGCACTGAATATATGTCGCTCAATACTGATTTCGTCGTGTACAACAACATACTTCAAACAGCATGCTAATTTGGGGCGGAAATTGTATGCCTGTCTACAACAATGCGAATGCATTCTTACTGTCAATTCCAAACACATATATATATTTCCTCAATCAAAATTGCTGACCTGTACCAGAAACTTCAGCCTAGTATCCACAAATCGCGTGAAATAACAACGAGATGCAGTTGCAGAGATGTCAGTTCACTTACGTATTTTGGCGCGCAATTTTAGTCGACTGGGTATTGTTTTTCAATTAGTAAACGAATCCCTACCTTCTTTGCACAGTCCATTCTTACTTCATCTGGGAACATTCCACGTAAACGGCGGCATCGAATATTCCCTCGTTTTAGGGTCTTTAATCCTAGACACCTAAATGCCATCCCTGCCGCGCTTGCTTAGAAAACAGCTAAGTTCCTACGCTCCCCGTGAAAGGAACACTCGCGCGTATTTCAAGACAGACGCGCGCACTTCCGGTGAGGCAAATTATTCACCTTGTTTGTTTACGAATACCAGTATCGCTAAGCCCCTGTCTACGCTGTAGTATGTCAAATTAACGGCTTTCTCGTAACTGTTCAAGTTTTCCCCAATTACTGTTCCCGGTACGGAGTCATTGTCAACGAAAGACGAAAACTGGCTGCGTCCAGCGACGTCCATGAAACGTGTTCAACGTTACATGTAGTAATAAAACATCAAAGTGTGATAGAATTGGTTATATGTTCACTTGACATGTCCCTATTTAGCCTACATATCATTTGCAATAATAAATTTATTGATGATGTCCCCATTTGGTTGGTTTTAAACATTTGTCCCCACTTGGATAGTCTACACTTGACGGGAGTGCGTCCCCATTTTAGCAGCATCTTTCACGGCGAGTGTGAAATGTGTGCGTCCCCACTTTGACTAGCTTGAACACTTTTGGCAAATTTCAGAATTTGATGGATCCAAAGGTCCAGTGGGCGTCTCTATGATTGCCTCTATTGGAATCTGAGGTTCATTTATCTCTTGGTACCTTATTAACAAAGTCCCCATTTAGGGGGGTTGTGGCAGGCGTCCCCGGTTGACACCTTTCACATGTATGTGTGTGTGTGTGTGTGTGTGTGCGTATGTACGTATGCATGTGTGTGTATGTGTGGATGTGCGTGGGTGTATGCGTGTGTATGCGGGTGTGTGCGGGTGTGTATGCATGTGTGTTTATGTGTGTGCGTGTGCGTGTATGTGTGTGTGCGTGTGTGTGTGTGCGCGTGTGTGTATGCATGTGTGTTTGGGTATACGTCTGTGTGTAGGTGTGTGTGTGTGTCGCCGTATGCCACGATACAGACAGATGAGAGAAAAAGATCAACACGTTCACAAGTGTTTCTATAGTCCGCAAGTGACCTTTGATCCCTGGGCTGCTCGGAAGTGACGTCATCGTACGCAGGCGCACACACCACCACCACCACCACACACCACCACCACCACACACCACCACCGCCACATGCCACCACACACCACCACCACCACCACAGGGCGTTGACACCCGTCAACGCCACCGCCACCACCACCACCCACCACACACCACCACCACCACCACCATCACCGCCACCTCCGGGCGTTGACCCCCGTCAGCGTCACCACCACCAGGGCACACATACCTAGTGCAACCTGTACCCTATAGCCCGTAGGGCATAGGGCACACCAGGGTGTGGGTGCACCAGGTATGTGAGCCCCGTGGTGGTGGTGGTGTGTGGTGGTGATGGTGGTGGCGTTGACGGGCGTCAACGGCCGGTGGTGGCGGTGGTGGCGGTGGTGGTGGTGGTGGTGGAGTGTGGTGGTGGTAGCGGTGGCGTTGACGGGTGTCAACGCCCGGTTGTTGTGGTGGTGGTGATGTGTGGTGGCGTGTGGTGGTGGTGACGGTGGTGTGTGGTGGTGATGGTGCGTGGTGGTGATGGTGGTGTGTGTGCCTGCGTAAGATGACGTCACTTCCGAGCAGCGCAGGGGTTAAAGCTCAATTCCGCACTACAGGAACGTATTGATCTTTTTCTCTCGTCTGTCTGTATCACGGCACACGGCGACACACATACACACGCACACACACATACACACACACGCACACACATATACACAGACGCATACACACACACATACACACACAAACACACACACACGCACACACACTCACACGGCAACTCGTACTGTCGGACACACGCACACACACATACAGACGCACACTCACACACACACACGCACACATACACACATAAACAGACACACACATAAACACACACGCACATGCACACACATCCACACCCACACGCGCGTACACACACACGAAAGCACACACACACCGATACATGTATATTGTCCCAAACGAGGACTATGTTCCAAATCCCCCCAATGATGGACTTCTCTCCAAGCTGTTGTCCAGGGCTCATGTTCTGAAGAGTTGCAAGTAACAGCGTAATATGTCGATTGTGCACGTGACCGACCTCGAAAACTCGTTTTTTAGACGGCCGTATGACAAATAGCAAAAGAGGACATTTCACACCTGTGTGACAGAACACATTTTTTTCTGTCCAAAGTAGGACATTTCAAAAGAAGGCATTTATGTGCCCGAAATGTTGATGAATGGCTACGATTATGTTCTTTTACACCTTTTAAGTTGTTTTACCAGTATGTTTTTCACATGGTTGTCCCTTCTTGTGTGTAGCTGTCCTCAATTGGGTATTCTTTATTGAAATCCAATATAAAACGGGTTTAACTGGTCAAGAAAGGACACACGCCACACGATATAAACCTTCAAAACGGGGACAAGACAGCGATGAATATGTCCTCAAATAATGGTTAATTATTCGAATGTGTGTGTGGTTATGTCCTCAATTGGGTACCTTTATCTGACGCTAGTGTGGAAGTGTTTACCCGATGACGAGGATGTATTCCGTACTCTATAAATCTTTAAAACGAGGAAAATAACATCAGCTTTCTTCAAACGGTTGGAGATCATTCAAGCCGGTAGTTGAAAGTTAGTGTAAGAAGTGTTTCATTAGTCGATAGGGGACAGATTCCATACGAAATGAACCCTTCAAAACGAGGACATTAACTTAAGCTATGTCTATGTCCTCAAATGGTTGCTTAATGAACACATAAAGCCATATCCTCAATTGGGTATTATTTGCTGAGAGCTTGTGTCGACCGTGTTTTATCAATCAAGAGGACACATACATACTATAGTGGCCGACCTCCACAACTAGTGTTTTTCACGGCAATAAAAAGATAACAAAAAAGGACATTTCACTCCTGTGTGACAGAACACATTTCCTTCTGTCCAAAGAAGGACATATCAACAGTTCCTCAACATTTGTATTTATGTGCATGAAAAGTTGATGAATGGCTACGAATCTGTTATTGTACACATTTAAAGTTGTTTTACCAGTATGATTTGCACATGGCTGTCACTTCTTCACGTGTGTGTAGCCGTCCTCAATTGGGTATTATTTATTGAAAGCTGGTATAAAACGGGTTTAACTGGTCAAGAGAGGACACACGCCACTCGATATAAACCTTCAAAACGGGGACAAGACAGCGATGAATATGTCCTCAAATGATTGCGAATTATTCGAATGTGTGTGTGGTTATGTCCTCAATTGGGTACCCTTTATTAATCGCTAGTGTGGAAGTGTGTACCCGATGACGAGGATGTATTTCGCACGCTGTAAACCTTTAAAACGAGGAAAATAAAGGTTTCCCCTGTACAGACCTTTTGGTCTTTGATATATGTTGGCACTTGTGGGAAGTTGATGCTGGGTCGACATCGGGCATTACAGACTAGTCTTTTGTGTTAAATGCCGTCATTTACATCTGACGATGATACAGCTCACCAATCTCCAATGTACGAGTTGTTACAGCGAAACAGCTCTCCAATTACCAGTATACGAGTTGTCAGAGCATTTCCATCATAGCTCTCTAGATTTGTATCTAATACCGCTTATGCCGGTGCTAGGGGCCGTGTAGTCATATCATCCAAGTTGCCACATGAACAGGTACAATAAAAGCGTGCCTGAGATACAACACATATCACGAATCGTTAGATTCTTGGTATGTGCTTTAGAATAGGTTAACCAGAAGACTATTCTGTGAAGTCATGTGACGCAGTCAGTATGTCGGCACCTCTTCCCACTTCCCTTATATGTGTTGTAATTCTTCATGTGCTCAAATGGTTGCAGATCATTCAAGCCGGTAATTGGAAGTTTGTGTAATAAATGTTTCGTTGTTGATAGGGGACATATTCCATACGAAATGAACCCTTCAAAACGAGGACATTCGCCTAATCTATGTCTATGTCCTTAAATGGTTGCTTAATGAACACATGAAGCCATGTCCTCAATTGGGTATTCTTTGCTGAAAGCTTACAAGTGTGGAGAATGTTTTAACAATCAAGAGGACACATTACATACGATAGTGACCGACCTCGACAACTAGTGTTTTGACGGCAGTAAAGATATAACAAAAGAGGACATTTCACTCCTGTGTGACAGAACACATTTCCTTCTGTCCAAAGAAGGACATATCAACAGTTCCTCAAAATTTGTATTTCTGTGCATGAAAAGTTGATGAATGGCTACGAATCTGTTATTGGACACATTTAAAGTTGTTTTACCAGTATGATTTTCACATGGCTGTCACTTCTTCACGTGTGTGTAGCCGTCCTCAATTGGGTATTATTTATTGAAAGCTGGTATAAAACGGGGTTAACTGGTCAAGAGAGGACACACGCCACTCGATATAAACCTTCAAAACGGGGACAAGACAGCGATGAATATGTCCTCAAATGATTGCGAATTATTCGAATGTGTGTGCGGTTATGTCCTCAATTGGGTACCCTTTATTAATCGCTAGTGTGGAAGTGTTTACCCGATGACGAGGATGTATTTCGTACGCTGTAAACCTTTAAAATGAGGAAAATAACGTCAGCTTTCTTCATGTGCTCAAATGGTTGCAGATCATTCAAGCCGGTAATTGGAAGTTGGTGTAATAAATGTTTCATTGTTGATAGGGGACATATTCCATACGAACTGAACCCTTCAAAACGAGGACATTCGCCTAATACATGTCTATGTCCTTAAATGGTTGCTTAATGAACACATGAAGCCATGTCCTCAATTGCGTATTCTTTGCTGAAAGCTTGTGTGGAGAGTGTTTTAACAATCAAGAGGACACATTACATACGATAGTGACCGACCTCGACAACTAGTGTTTTGACGGCAGTAAAGATATAACAAAAGAGGACATTTCACTCCTGTGTGACAGAACACATTTCCTTCTGTCCAAAGAAGGACATATCAACAGTTCCTCAAAATTTGTATTTATGTGCATGAAAAGTTGATGAATGGCTACGAATCTGTTATTTTACACCTTTAAAGTTGTTTTACCAGTATGATTTTCACATGGCTGTCACTTCTTCACGTGTGTGTAGCTGTCCTCAACTGGGTATTCTTTATTGAAAGCTGGTATGAAACGGGTTTAACTGGTCAAAGAGGACACACGCCACACGATATAAACCTTCAAAACGGAGACAGCACAGCGATGAATATGTCCTCAAATAATTGCTAATTATTCGAATGTGTGTGTGGTTATGTCCTCAATTGGATACCCTTTATTTACTGCTAGTGTGGAAGTGTTTAACCGATGACGAGGATAGTAGTAGTAAAAAGCTAAATTGGGTCGTATTTATGCAAATGAGATGACGTCATCGATGACGTCACAGAGCTCTCATCCAATCAGAAGCCGGCAAATCTTCGGCAATCTCCGGTAATGTTCGGTCATCTCCGGCAATGTCCGGCCCTCTCCGGCAACGTCCGGCCCTCTCCGGGACAATAAATAGCCTTTATCTGCCCTTCCGAAGCATCCATGGCCTGTACAGGGGTCCCCGACAATATTTGCATCTATTTGCCCATGTTAAATGGCAAGTGGGGAACCCTCAGTTTTCCCATACAATGAAAGGGTCCTAGAAATTGAACCCGGGTCGGTTTATCAAGAGGCAGACGCGTTATCCATTAGGCTACGAGTCATATGATACAAACCAAGGTTGAAAATAGCATATATATGTCTACTATATGGCCCATACTGGCGCACTGGCCAATGTTGAACCTAATGGGAAATGTACTCCTGGTCATTGTAGTATGGGCTGTTTGGTTTTGTTTTTCACATCTCAACACCTAGAACACGATGGGCAGGGTCCCGAAGCGATTGGTTGAATTTTTTTGAAAAAGTCACTGTGCGCATGCGTAGTGGATAAATAGCGCTGGGAGGGCGTTTTGGGGCCCAGAGGGGTCCATAGAGGGCCGGTTGAGTCGCGTGAGGTATCATTGTAAAGCACACGTGAGGGAGCATCCAGCGGGCTGGATGGAACGTGGAACTGACGTCATTCTGCGCAAGCGCAGTAGACAAAGGTTATGGAAATACACGTTTTGGGGTCTAGGTGGGCCACTGTTGGGCCAATTGAGTCGAGTGAGGTATGACTGTAAAGCACACGTGAGGGAGCATCCGACGGTATGGGTGAAACGTGGAACTGACGTCATTCTGCGCATGCGCAGTAGACAAAGTTTAT